>NDXB01013259.1:26125-43520 GCA_002631895.1 Agapornis roseicollis | reverse complement strand
GCAAAAAAAAAAAAAAAAAACAAACACAAAAAAACCCCAAACAATCAAACAACAAAAACAGCAACAAAACCTAGACCAAAGGCAAGCACAGAATTTCTCTGGGGCTGTCAGTCTGATGCATGGGGCTTACCCTGCAAATGCAAAATGAATATTTGGGATGCATGTCCCAGGTAAACAATCTGTGTTCAGAAATCCTTAGATATGACAGGGCCTGAATGCTTCTATCAGATATTTTTAAACAGAGGTGAAAATCACATATTCCAGTGGCAAAAAGAGGTATTGAATAAATCAGCTGGATTTATGTTACCTGTTCTCTCTTGTCTGGTTTGTAGCCTAGAGTCTATCTGCACATAAAAATAACCCTTTTTTTCTTTCGCAATCACTCCCACTAGGAAGCTTACCATGCACAGTTCACCTATCACGAAACATATCTCAATATCATTGTTCTCAGAGTCAGCCTGCTACCGGGTTCATGTGAGTTCAGATAATTTGCAAACAAATGTTAGAATTAATTTTTTCAAAGTCTTCATCTGCTTTTAGATATGAGTACTATTATTATTAAAGCCTATGATAATAATAATAATTATTATTATTATTATTATTATAGCATGGGATTTATGTTTATAAAAATCAAAATTTTATTGCATTAAGTTTCCAGCGTTTTGCTGGAAATCAGGCTTCAAGCGTACCTTATTTATAACACTGAGGGCTTCCCTCTTTTCACCGACCCCAGTTTCAGGCCTGACACCAGTGATCTTACTGTTATCACAGTTATACCTGTGACTCACTTATGTTAATAATTTGTTTCTACTAGCCTGGGAAATATTTATCAGTGTTTAGTCTTTTACCAGAACTTTACACCCTTGATCACATTATCCCTTAGTAAACTGTTTCAGCAGGGTAAGAAGTAATTTCTTACTTGCCTTAATCTATTAATTACAGGCTGTCATATCAGACTTTTTAAGTGACAGTGTGAAAGATCCTGGTCTGTTGTAGTGCATCCTTAAGCAAATATTACTTCATAAGTAGATGAAAAACTCACATAGGATGATGGAGCATCAGAAAATAATTTCTGTTGAGTCCTACTTATGAGGGCTTAAGCCACCACAGTTTATCAGAATACTGTAAAAAATAAAATATAGTCACATCTTCACTTATGACTTATACATGCACACCTGTTCCATTACACTATAATGAAGCCTTACTCTTTGGTGAAGACCAGCAACAAGGGAAACCTAGGTTACTGTCGTGGTTTAAGCCCAGCCACGCAGCTCGTTCACTCACTTAACCCCCCCTTTCTCACCCTCCCCTGCTTCCAGAGGGATGGGGAGGAGAATCAAAAGAATGAAACTCCCACAGGTTGAGATAAGAACAGTTTAGTAACTAAGGTATAACACAAATCACTGCTGCTACCACCAATAATAATAATGATAAAGGAAATAACAAGGGAAAAGAATACAACATCTCACCAACCACTGACAGATAACTCATGACACCCCAACCCAACCGAGTGCTGACCGACCACCTCTTCCAACCACCCCGAGAGAACTCGCCCTTCCGGATAACTCCCAGTTACATCCTGGGCATGATGTGCTGTGGTATGGAATACCTCTTTGGTCAGTTTGGGTCAGGTGTTCTGTCTCTGCTTCCTCCCAGCCTCCCCTCCTCCCTGGTAAAGCATGAAACTCAGAAAGTCCTTGGTCAGAATAAACATTACTTAGCGACAACTAAAAAACACTGGTATTATCAGTTATGTTCCCAGGGAGAGTCAAAACATAAAAAAACTGCATCAGCTACTAAGAAGGAGAAAAATGACTGCTACTGCTAAACCCAGGACAGTTACCTAAGTCATAGTGAAAATAACATTTTAGAAATGTGTCTTTTTTTTTCTTTAACAAGCTGATTGTTGTGAATCCTTATTTTATTAAGTATAATCAGTAGGGAAAGGAAACTGTGCAATTCTAAACTAGAATGTTAGTGGCTACAAAACTGAATGGCACAATGTCTACAGTTTTTTCTTGGATGCCTGCATATCTCTCTTTTCTTAAGGCGATTCTAAGGAGAATCACCTGATTCATTACATAAATAATAAACCATTCAAGACCATTCACTGATTGACTGATTTTCTTTTTGTGTAACTATTTCACTCTTTTGATTGGTTTGAACTTTACCTAGTCTCATTTTCAAAATCCCCAAAAACAAGTCTGTATAAAGCTTATAATGGTTTGATTCAGTTTTGAGTTTTGTATTCATTCCAGCAAGGACTGAGTGCAGTATCCTGACTTGTATTTGCAAGAAGCTGTCATAGTTTTACTCAATCTCTTTAATATTCATAATCTTCACTTACTTTTTTTTTCCTTGCCCCTGAGAGCAGAAGTTTCCTCTGAGCTGGCAATCAGATTTATTACCTTAACTTTACTTAACGTATCTGTTAAATTTTTTATTTTATTATGTATAAAACAGAACAGAAAAGTTATCTAATGACATTATTAATAATTATATACTTCTTCCAGGAAAAGGCAACCATTATCATGACTTAGTATGATTCCAGGGTGGTTAAACAAAGCATCATGACAAATTATGAAGAAATAATAGCATTTCAGCTGAATCTTTTTATGATTTCATCACCTTTGTTTTCCTTTGACACCTATGCCCTGATCTAGCATGAAAGCTTTTTTTATCTTGGTAGAAACAGCTGATGCTGCACAGCCATCTTGTTCTCGATTTTTCAGATTTACTTTTGGTAATGCTTTGATGTAATTCCTGTACCTACAAGAGTTGCCTTGTAAGAACTGAACAGCCTTTTTGCTATGAAAAACATTTGCTGTTAATCCCAGAAATGTCAGAGATGAAAACATCTAGACCTGGAAGACTACAATAAAACAACATGTTATCATGAGGGGTGAGCTGTTCTCTCCTTGAAATGGTTTATATGAAAGAATCAATATGTTATTAAACAAATATATTTTTTCTCAGTTTTCATCTCTCATTTATATGTATACCCAGATAGTGTTTTCATTCACATAAACAATGTTTAATGTAAATTATTTTCTCTGTTTTCTATTCTTTGGTGGTTTACACAAATTAAAATTAGTTTTACAGACTCTTGAAACGAACATAGCTTTTGCTTAATGATAAAATAACTAATATACTTTTTAGTATTATTTTATCGCTTTCACATTATTTTTTATGATGGGTTAGAAATCTTGTTCAAATTTCTGTACAGGACTTCAGCTTTTAAAAGTATTTACAATTTATTTATAGGAAACTAATTTTTTTTATTATTTTGTTTTTGTTGTTGTTAAATGAGGCTTTCTTAAGATAAGATGCTATTTTGATCTCCTGTTAAATGATTCTCTTTTATTATGACAGTTACCTCTATAACAGATTTATGAATTAATATATATATCTCTAACAGTGCTCCAGCATCCTGTAAATGTTAGAGAGTGTTAGTATGCCTCTGACAAAGACACACCAGATTGAAGTAAATCGCTCTACCAACTCAACTTTTTTCCCTTACTAGCTTCTTAAAGAGGGAACAGATAATGCTGTTCAGTAAATCCTCTCTGAACAACGTGGAATAAAAATCAAAATACTTAATTATAAAACATATGAAAATGTAAATAATGTATATAAAATATATATAAGCCATCTGTTTCAGATGGATATATATAATAAGGATCTTTTCAGGAAAATAATAAAGACATTCTGGTTTGTCATATGATCATCTTACATAATTATGCATCCATATTTCATACTCATTGAAATTCATAAATACCCAATACTGCAACATCAAATGATATGTTTCTTTGTTTATTCTCAACTATTCCATTTTAGTTTAGTACTTTTTTGTTAGTTAGAAATTTATTGATGTACCAACATTTTCTTTTAGTTTAAACACTTTTTTTGTGTCTCTTTTAGATTCATATCCCTTAATTGATGCCAGGAATAATCTAAATCTAATTTATGGCCCATAGTTGTCCTGTGACTAACTAATACATTTAGGTCTATTTTCTCTTTCTATCTTCTCTTATCTTTTAACTTAAGGAGCACATAGGTCTGCTAGAAAATATTGTAGCAAGCTGCCAGGTGGTTGACCTTTAAATTTTTTTTCCTTTTTTTTTTTTCTTAAATTCAATAGAGCATACTCTTTTATTAACATTTTCTTGTTGCTTCTCATATATAGCTTCAAATTGTCTGAAACTGCATTTTCTAGAAAACTTTTCAAAGATTAATCTAAATATTCCAGACACACCGATAAAGGTAGTCACCCAAAAGATGATACTGTGCTCTGATTGTGTCCTTTTCTACATGGGAACAAAGTGAGCATTGGCAGGTGTCACACTGAAATGTTGAACTTCAATATTGCAGTAACACACAGAAATACTTTTAGACACCTATACCCATGTCTAAATCTATAGCTATATCATGATTAGCACCAGGGAACAACTCAGTAAACAATGTTTCTGAAGAGTAGTTGAAGTGTGGAGTCGCTGACAGCCCTTAGTTTCTAATCTGAACTTATTCTATATTGAAGACTAACTCTACTGTTCTCCAGCTCTAACACAGCCCTGGTTCAGCTGTCCATGAATCAAATATTTTTTACTGTTTAAGAGGTGGCAATGTAGTAAAGGATAACAACTGTGTTTCAGAAAAGCTATGAAGTGTTCTATAGTTGGAAAACACTGCATTGAATACTACCTAACTTCACATGCTGCTCACACAATTTATATGCTGCTAGTCTGCTTTGCAATAGAGAACTTACAGGGCTTTATATTAAATTTGATTTTTAAGTCTACTTGCTTTTACTCACCTGCCAGAAATCCTTTTTTCATATATACTCTGAATCTGTATATATTCAATAAAAGTTCCTTTTATCTATAAATCCTCTTCCAAATAAAATATTTTTGTGACACAGCCCTTTCCTGAGTAGAAAATGATCTCTTCAGGGCTTTAAAATCCAGCAAAAGTCATAGGCTGTTTAGAAGGAAGCCAGTGCTTGTGACAGAGAATATATGCAACTGGCAAAGTCAGAACATGATGTCCCACAATAGCTGCTCAGTGCTGGTTGATTCTTTGTAGTCTCTTTCCCCATGAAACTTGAAGAAAGACTGCAATAAGTTACTCATTTTACATCCTCTCATCCTCTTCCTTTCTAAAAGAGTGTCGGAAACACACTTAATACTTCCGAGAGACTCTGAGTAGGAAACTCAGCACAAATTATAACCTGTTCTCTTCTGTCCCAGCAAAGATCTTGGTTTTCTTCACTCCATTTCTTCCCCAAAAAAAAATTAAAAAAAAAATAAAATCTCATAATAAATGAAATTATACTAACACCAGAAAAATACAGCATTTTATCTTAAAAAGAGGAAAAAAAAAACCCACAAAAACCCCAACAAACCCCAACCCTGTGATAGTCCTTCAGCAAGAACAATTTTTTTTTCCAAAAGCTGAGAGAAAAAGAAACTGCTGAAATAAATATTCATAAAAAGAAAAGAAGAAAGGACTTTTTGTTTGTTTGTTTGTTTGTTTGTTTGTTTTTTCCCCAAATAGTCTTTTAAAAGTATTAGTCTTGGAGTAGTTTCGTATTTGAGTAAATACGTTTTGTTAATCTTTGAACCTTATGTGCAAATTTCCCTGGCATTTATTTTTTTAGTTGTATTGCCTCTTCTTTTCTTTCACTGAGATTATGGTTTTAGGTTTTCTGCATATTCTGTACTCTGATTTTTTTTTTCTTTTCTTGATTTATTCCTTTTCATTTTTTTTTAGGAAAATAAGGTCATTCCAATGTTTAAATTATTTTTGTCCAAAAGCTTCAAATTTAAGAGGTTTCTTCAAGGTAAAATACAAATTTGATATTAATAGGAACTTTTAATTTTTATTTTTATTGTGTTGTTTATTCTTTTTTTAAAACTACTGTTGTCTAACTCTTTAAAGTTGTCTAACTCATAAACTCTAGTTTAGACAACTAAAGTTGTTTAACTCAGTATATCCTTTATTTCCAGATCATTTTATTTCTAAATCAAAATACATCTTAAGCAAATTTTAATGAAAGACCAAGCTAGAAAATATACATAGTGCTATTTAAATGATCAT
Organism: Agapornis roseicollis; assembly: GCA_002631895.1. Lineage (NCBI taxonomy): Eukaryota > Metazoa > Chordata > Aves > Psittaciformes > Psittacidae > Agapornis > Agapornis roseicollis. Next base: position 37,424 of record NDXB01013259.1, on the reverse strand, counting down.
TATGTAAATCTGTCATTTTGACATATGTAAAAAATATTGCAGCAACAAAATCTACACTTATACCTGTGGGAAGAAATAAAAAATCAATTACAGACTTGCATATTTAATACACAAACCAAATACAAACAGTTCAAATCAACTTGGTTTCATAGTTGATGTAATGTTTTGTTTGAAAACTCAGACATAAAATGCAAGAAAAATAAAATTTTGGGGAAAAGAAGTGCTTCTAACAGTGTAATGAGGAGAAACAACTAAATAAAAGACTGACTTTAAGGTGTATTAGACATATATTCAAGAAATGCACGGAAAAAAAATTAAAGATTTGTATCATGCTCACCAGTAATTCTCAATGTGCTTTACAAAAGAAGAAGTATAAGTACCTCAATTTCAAACATGTATAGATGGAGATATGGAAGACAGCAAGGCTGGGAAAAAGACACCTAAGAAGAGCTTAGAACTTTGAAAAGTATTGTATAACTTCCTATGCTGCTTTTCAGTAAGTTAAAATGAGAAAGAAAGAGGAAGGTTTAATTAGCACAGAACAAATTTTAAAGTGGAGGGAAAAAAAATCAGATTTCTTGAAGATACAGAAGTTTTGCACATTAAATCAGTTACTTGTCAGAAATCTTTTAAAAGATAAGCAAGATTCCTGCTTACAGGATCAAAATTAGGAAAGATGTTATGACATTAACTCTTTAAAACAGTACCAAAACCATGTTCTGTTTCTTCCCTAAGAACAATAAGTTGCCAAGCTACAGTTTGAATTGGGCCGATAAGGCATTGCAATATTTCTTTTTAAAATTTGGTTCATATATTGAAATAGAACAGATATCAGGAAGAAAGTACAATGGGCTGAAAGACACAGTGCCGGGTAGTTGATTTAGTATCCAGTCTACCTGTATTTCAACTGCTCTTACACATTATAATGACACTATATGAGGTCATTATTTAGCATATGTGATGTGAGAGCAAACCTCTTACTTTTGGAAGCAATTACTTTTCTTCCTTTCACAAAGTTTCTGTTCAACAGGTATTTTACAATTGAATGCCAAAATACTTCTAAAATTATACTAAACTTAAACAAAAAGGGACAAGACCTCACTCACACTTCTACTTCTTTATGTATTTCAACCACAATTGATTGTGGTTGTGATGTTTATATATAAACATAAATATATATTTATGTATAAAGCAAATTATAGTCGAAATCTGCAGAGAATAAATAATTATTAAAGGAAGAAAGAAACAGGGAACAATCTTAAGCATTTGGTTGCTACAGTTTGGTAAAGATCCTTTTAAAATTATCAAAGAAGAAAACCTATAATGAGGTTTTTGAAGTTTTCCTGCATCTTCTAAATCTAGACATAATCTAAGATTTAGGGTCCAAGGTGTCTTACAGAAATAATCAGTAATAAATTTAAAGACTCATAGAAGTAATATTGTTTCCTTGCAGCCTCCATTTGTGTCTGATTCAGATAAGGATACGTCCATTTGATCTCCAAATAAGGCATATGGCAGGACACAAATGTGTATATACATATGTATAGGCACATGTAAACATACATGTATATGTATATGCATACATATATGCATATGTATATGATCCTGTATGCAGTTCAGGGTAATCTCAAGCACAAATATTGGCTGGGTGGAAACTGGATTGAGAGCAGCCCTGATGAAAAAGACTTACGGTTGTTGGTTGATGAAATGTTCAAAATGAACCTGCAGCATTGGCTTGCAACTCAGAAAGCCAACCTTATGCTGGGCTGCATCAAAAGGTGTGTGGCCAGCGGGTCAAGACAAAGAGGGAACTCCCATTATCTAAATTTGTCAGTCTCTCCAGGGTTTTTTGTTTGCTTGTTTGTTTGTTTGTTTGCTTGATAGGTGATGGATTGATTGATTGTTTCCCTTGCATTGCCCTTCTCATCCTCCCCCTCATGCTGCCTGGGGCAAGTGATCAAGCAGTTGGGTGGGAACTTAGCTGCCAGCCAGGGTCAATCCACCACAATATGAAAGAGTAAGTTCTTCAGAAAAGACTTTCTATGTTTGGAATTCAGGTATTTTAAAAGAAACACAACACAAAAAAGCTAATGGACTGCATTTTCAGCAAATGCCTCTAAGTAAAAGAGTTGATATCCACGTACCTGGACTGTTGGTATTGATGAGTTATTCATATGGACTGAATATGGACCATATTTATATGGACTGAAATTGGAACCTTAAATCTTAAACTAGCAATAGCGTGTGTGCCTTTAATATAGTGGATTAGGCCAAACTTACTAACACACAGAGAAAGGAATGTCTGGGAGAAGGCACATCGTGGTACTGGTAACAGCTAAGGAGACAGTAAATAAGACCAAGAATTCTAGCCTTCAAGATAGCACAGTGGTGCCCAACATAAAGACTGCAACAGAAAAGAAGCAAGGACATACAAGCTGCTAACTTGGCATTAGGACCTTGTAAGAGTGCACAAGCACTGAGGTCATTCAGTGAACATGTGAGGAAGACTATCAATGACCACCAAAGACCTCCACGCAGCAAGAAAGCATATGAATAATTAGGATGCAATTATTATAATTAGTTCCTAGAAAAGTTATGAATATGCATGGATATGCTAAATATATAGCCACTGTCAGCAGGTATCAGATGTGCTCCTCTTTGTGAATTGAACGAGGTGTGCACCCAGTGCTGCAATAAAGAATGCTTGATTTCTAAAACTCCAAATTGAGTCTTAGAGAGTTACTCTGACCAACTTTTATGGTAACAAAATGATATAAAAAGTCCAAAGGTATCACCTTACTACATTTAAGGCAGCAAAACTGATTGCACTATCTGTCTTTAGTTCTAATACATATAAAGTTTACATTCTTGTATTGTTTGCCCTATCCTCCTGGGAGTTAACAAGATAGTACTGTATAACATTTCTTTGAAGGAAAACTGTCCAAAGTTACAGGGAAAGTAAAAAGATGGTAGCTATACTCTTAGCAACCTATGCATCTGCATTTTTTTCTATTTTATAGGGTAAGGGCTTCACTAAATTTCCATTAGAACAACTGAAATTTGCCATCAAAGTACTACTATAGTCATTATTTCTTAATAATATACGACTGATAGTGAACATAAAGTGAGCTAATTGTTCTTGACTCTTCATAGTCACTTTTCCAACGAGATTATGTAGTTCACTGCCTTGTGCCTAAATAAAAACCTATACAGTGAGTGGTATTTTCTTAAAGAAGTCCTGTGTATAAGATAGAGATAAGTCTGAAAAGAAGCCCTTGTGACAGATGAAGGGCAGTTGCATGAGTGGATTAATGCACTAGTTTTCCTTTAGGAAGCAAGAGGGGAGTCTTTTTTGCAACAGCTGAAAACATGTCTGATGTTCTCAGCCTTACTCTTGGTGCATCTATACATATAGCAAGCATAAGGTGATCTATAGTTATGTGTTTGGGCTTGATGTGGTACTATAGGAAGTCATTAGAAGACATTCCAGTGACTATAAAAGACACAAGCCTACAGTATGTTACTTAGGAATGGGTCTGCCATTTAGGACATTTTCCAAAGTAGTTGCTCTTTCACTGGTTCTGACTACATCAAGAACCGAATACACATCATTCCTTTTCCAATGTTTTTTGTCAGACTATCAGATCATAGAATCATAGAATAGTTAGGGTTGGAAAGGACCTTAAGATCATCTAGTTCCAACCCACCTGACATAAACAGGGACACCTCACACTAAACCATGGCACCGAAGGCTTCATCCAACCTGGCCTTCAACACTGCCAGGGATGGAGCACTCACAACCTCCCAGGGCAACCCACTCCAGCATCTCACCTCCCTCACAGGAAAGAATTTCTTCCTTATATCCAATCTAAACCTCTCCTGTTTATGTTTAAACCCATTACCCCCTTGTCCTGTCACTACAGTCCCTAATGAAAAGCCCCTCCCCAGCAGCCCTATAGGCCCCCTTCAGATACTGGAAGGCTGCTAGGAGGTCTCCATGCAGCCTTCTCGTTCCTAGGCTGAACAGCCCCAACTTTCTCAGCCTGTCTTCATATGGGAGATGCTCCAGTCCCCCGATCAATTTCGTGGCCCTAACTCACAAACTCTGTTAACTGCTCACCTGTCCCCAGAGGAGGGCCACGAGGATGATCAGGGGACTGGAGCACCTACCATATGAAGACAGGCTGAGAAAGTCAGAGCTGTTCAGCCTGGGGAAGAGAAGGCTATGTGGAGACCTCATAGCAGCCTTCCAGTATCTGAAAGGGGGCTATAGGGATAACATACTCTATTCTTCTTTCATCTGCAATGCTGTCTAACTACATTCAGCTCCTTCATTTATAATATCTTTCAGAAGGAAACTAAGCCATCCACATGATTTTTCATCTATTCTTGATAGACTGAAAAAAGAAGAATAAAAATTACAATGCAAAGTGTTTTGAAATATTGGTTTGGAATACAGGTTAATGTTAGAAAATATTAAAATGTATGTTTCCACCATGTCTAATTAATTCAACTTTGCTTTATAAGCAGCATATCCTTGTCTGGCTTTTATGCTTTTCAAATAATCTGAAGTACCTACAACAATATTTACAGATAAGCTTATGGGTTGTGCTCTAACTCTACACTGGGTGTGGAGCTTGCAAAATACTCAGATCAGATACTAGCACTTGCATACAAAATAACACTTCCTATATATTTCCACTTCTGTAAATAATATCCATTCTTCACTTGCTATATTAAGTCTGTTCAGTTTTTAACTCAAAGCTTGTCATTCCATTCTAGCTGGTTTTTGGAAAGGATTATTTTTGTGTTTACCATCTAAGGTATAAAACTTTTGCCTCCTTTTAAAGAAGTGTAATTGCAAAGATAAGCTAAGCTGGCTGCTATTCAAGACATTAACAGTAGTCTCCGGTTCAAGGAAGAACAGTGTGTTATAAGCAGGTAAATACCATTTTAATTAGTGTATCTGTAAGCCCAACAGGACTAATTAAATCAGTACAGTCAAATTACTATTTCAGCTAGATTCAGATTTTACAGCCTATAGTTCCTTACTGTAGCAGTCTTAAGCATCTAAATTGCATCTTGTAAGCAAAATCCTATGTTCATCATCATGAGAGCACTGTGGATGATATTAAATGCTTGGTATTGTTGAGCAGGATGCAAAAGACCATGTTTGACACAATCTATGAGTCTGTAATTCAGCACGATTTACCTAAGTGGAATTTCAGTAGGGCAGACCACCCAGTTATACGTAAACTGGAAGTACTCAGCTGGATGTTTTTTTCAGCTCCATAGTGATTTATGTCCAAAGATTTCTATTTTAACTCACATATCTATGCATGCATGTGTACACACACACTCAAATCCACCACTGATGACTCCTACCTCTCCAGCACCACAAGGATCCCTGGGAATGGGGCACTTGCTTTGACCATTCAACCTACATGGGGTCCCAGCCTCTACAAGTGTAATAATTCCACCATGTCCATCACTCAGGAAAGCACTCCTCCCCCATGACAAGGAGCTGTTGATTTAATTAAAGTTTAAAAAAGATATTTGCTTAAACCTGACCGAAATTATAGCAACTGAGTTATTCTGCTGATGAAAGTGTTTGCTTTACCTTTGAATGGTCTCCTTTACATTTGTATGTGTCACCAAGGCTTATGAATCAAAGGAGACCAATGACATATTTATTTTACAAAACCAATTAAAGCTCCGTCAACATTTGTGGATAACAGGTTTGTAATGTCAAATGGAATTGGTACTAATCAAGTGAGTTAAGAATTCTTAAGTGTTAGAAACGATGACCTAGCGTGCACAACCCCTCACCCAATAATGCAGGTGCTCTCAGCCTCATGGCATTACCTTGGCCAGCATCCTGACCCAAGGAAAGAGCCCTGACTGCAGATCCGCTCTGAGGAGGGCCAAATCAACCAACCCCCAGAGGGGGGTCCATTTATACCTTCAGTCAAATCCTATCACTGTGGTCATTGTCTGGGGGTCCTTACCTGCTGCACAACAGCAGTCACTATACAAATGTGATGGGAATTGGCCTGCACAGTGTTCAATAATGTTACATATCATAGAATCACAGAATGCTTTGGGTTGGAAAGGACCTTAAAGATCATATGGTTCCAAAACCCTGCCATGGGCAGAGACACCTTCCACTACACCAGGTTGCTCAAAGCCCCATCCAGCCTGACCTTGAACACTGCCAGGGATGGGGCAGCCACAGCTTCTCTGGGCCACCTGTGCCAGCATCTCCACCCTCACAGTAAAGAGTTTCTTCCTAATGTCTGATCTAAATCTCCCCTTTTTCAGTTAAAAGCCATTATTCCTTGTCCTATTCCTACATGCCCTTGTAGAATGTCCCTGTCCAGATTTCTTGTAGGCCCCCTTTAGCTACTGAAAGGCTGCTATAAGGTGTCACTGGAGCTTTCTCTTCTCCAGGCTGAACAAGCCCAACTGTCTCAACCTGTCTTCATAGGAGAGATGCTCCAGCCCTCTGATCGTCTTAGTTGCCCTCTAACCAAAACCAGCATCACACAACTTCAGTGGCTTTAGGGCTTTGGTTCCTAGAAGAGTGGGCGCAGCTGCCACAGCACAGAATATAAAAATTTTGCTAGGACTGAGATTGTAGTTGCAATAGCAATGTAGGATAATGTTTTATCCCTAACATTCTGCTGCTGTTTCTGATATGTATACCTCACTTATTCCACATACAAATCACCATGTCAAAATTGTTATGTGACCTTTTAACTGCTATTTGGTTTTCAATCTCTTGAAGTCCTCCACATTTCTAAGAGGGGGAAAAAGATACCACCCCAAGCCAAGCAAAAGGATAATAATAATAATAATAAAAATCCAACAAAACAAATCCAAAATTTAAATGCTAAATGGAAACCTGGGAAGAGAAATGCCTGTGATAATTTTTTTTTTTAATGAAAATTAAGCACAGACAACAACAACAAAACCGCACTTTATTTCCCTCTAACAACCTATACTGCAACCATCATGAATGTATTAAACTTTTTAAAATTAATGCAGATGTCTAGAAAATAGATGATTCAAATCACTCTGCAGAAAGTACAATACAACCTTAGCTTTTGCATAACTTTACATTTATCAGCAGTACCTCCTGTGTTGAACTCAGTATTTCTGTTCAATAACATGATTTTTTTTCAATACTGGTCAAAATGGTAGTATTTTGAAGAAAGTGGTTATTAGTATGAGATCAGTGTGTTTTCACAATAATGATACCTTTCGCTTGACAATGTTGCAGATATTTTGAATTAACATGCTGCTTTTCAAATAAATAATGAGAATACAAGACAAAAAGTGTTAATGACAAGGAAACACAAAAATTGTAGTTTTCAGCCATCTGATTTTATCTAATAGAGGCTGTATTCGCCAAGCTTAAGGTAAACCTCTGTGTAGTTTAAGGGACGTTTTGTTGGGCTAATATCTTGAAATAATAATTATTAAGAGAAAAAGACAACAAAACAGACAAGCAAACAAGAAAAAATCCCTAAAAAACAAAACCGAAAGCTCAGCATTAAAAGACTATATTTTGGTGAGAATTTAGACACTATTTTGTTTAAATTTTCTGTAGGTAAAGGCGAACATTTTCAGAAGGTGATGTTCAGACAAGAAAGTATACTTTGTTCAGGACTATTTTTAGCCTAAGGATAAAATAAAAGACTGTCTATTAAAGAAGCATCAATTTAAAAAAGAGTCAGTAAATAACACCTATTCGTTTTTTTAACAAAAGGCAAACAAGAAGATCCTTCAAAATTCATAAAGATAGAATAACCTGTTTCAAATTAGACAAACTATGTATTTTTAGCCAGAATGCACTTCCTATCTTTAAGCCAAGGCTAGAAGCATATTTGTGAAAGAACTGACAGATGCCTTCTTAATTACTACTACAGCAGAAGAAACCTGTGGTTGCTACTGTGAACTTAATGAAACCTAATTTTCAGTTTGGGTCTTAAGAATGATAAGTCAGTGTTTAAGTCTTTGTGCTGCACCAAATCAACTTCACTACTGAAATGCAAATAAATTACCCATGTAAACAAAAAGTTTTTAAGCTAACCTAAGAAGTGAGAATAAAAACAGCTTATAAAATAAAAAAAAAATAAAGACTTGAAAATATAGAAGGTGTAGTTAGAGCTTATCACCATGAAACCTATCATATTAAAAGTTTCATTTCTCCATTTGGCCAATAGAAACTGTATAAATTATGCATCTTTTTCTCTGTGAAACATCTGCAATGGTAAGAGTCAGAATTGCACAACTATTCTGCAAGTAGAACAGATCATTGTCTTGTACAAACACACAAAGAAGCAGAGTCTGAGGCATAGATAATACTGTCAGGCTTTGGTTTTTAACATCAGTTCAGAATTAAATTGTCTTCTCTTGCACAAACTTCTTATTTTCCTATAGGCACACAGAATTTATGGAACAGTAACTCAGCAGTCCATCTCTCTGGGGCCACCTTTAGACAGAGGTAAACAAGTATCTGTTGCGGGTGTCAGGACCCAATTAAGTCAAACCCATTTATTTTCCTTCCTATTTCTCCCTGTGACAGAGGCTTGAAGAACTAGATTGCTGAGAAGTGTGCCAGAGACTAAGACAGACTAGAGCAAAAACAGGTAGCCAAGGCAGTCCAGAAGGCACTGTTGTCGACCACTCTTCTCATGCCTGTTTCCAAAGTGGTGTAGAAGAATCTTTCAGTGTATTTCTCCAAGCTGTATGGTAGCACCTGACAGGATAAAGCTGCCCTTAAATCAATGGTGAATAAAACAGAAACAGTTTTACTAATCTCTTGAATTTTGAAACTAGGTTATATTTTCAGTTTAATCCTTGCAGTTATGATAGGTATATAAACCAAAGACTATTTCAGGTGTGTACATTTTTATATATGGATGTTCTTATATATACATACCTTTGCTTGACATTCTCAGATAGTTACTGGCCACCTGGAACTGTTATTTTAATTAAACATGTAGCACTCCAAGATTCACAAGGAAATTATAAGCTTTAGCACTTTCAAATATCATAGGAAAATATTCCATAAATAAAAGTTTCTTGACATACACTGTAGACATTGGAGCACAGTGATTTTCTGCACATTTACTAGAGGTCTTTTAACACTCATGCAAACACAGAGGTGTAACATTGATCTGATAGAGGTGTCCTGAGAGCAAATAAACCCCTAATGGGTAGACTGTACTTATTAATATATAGTTAATTTATCTTCATGTTAACTAGAAAGTAAGTGGGACAAAGGAGAAGAATCTTTTGATAGCCACTGGTTGCCTTTCTGCCAAAATTATCTCATGCTTTGTAAGTCTCTAAGTCTCTCCAAAACAGATCATTGAGCAACTACCTCATTCTGTTTAAACTTTCAAGAGCTTCTAAAGGCACCAGAGTCCCCTCAGAATGAGAGCCCATGCACAACAGTGAGCAGTGTTCTTGTGCATTCAGGACTGATCAGAGAGTAAAGAAAAATTCATACTCCTGCATCAACACTTCTTCAAGTTAAAGGTGATTTTCTCACACTACCACTTTATGGTATTGTCCTGGGTTCAGCAGTTGCAGTCAGTTTTTCTTCTCTTTAGTAGCTGTGTTTTGACTTAACCCGGGAACAAGGCTGATAAAGCCGATGGTTTTGGTTGCTGCTGAGCGATTGCCCTGACCAAGGACTTTGTGAGACTCATGCTCTGCCAGGGAGGAGGGGAAGCCAGGAGGAAGGAGGGACAGGGCTGTACTGACAGGACCAAACTGACCAAAGAGGTATTCCATACCATAGCACGTCATGCCCAGGATGTAACTGGGGGTGATCCGGAAGGCTTAGGGCTCTCGGGGTGGTTGGAAGAGGTGGTCGGTCAGCACTCGGTTGGTGGGGTGTCGTGAGTTATCTGTTGTGGTTGATGGGATGCTGTATTCTTTTCCTTTATCATTATTATTATTGGTGGTAGCAGTAGTGATTTGTGTTATACCTTAGTTACTAAACTGTTCTTATCTCAACCATTGGAAGTTGCATTCTTTTGATTCTCCCTCCATCCCTCTGGAAGCAGGGGAGGGCAAGAAAGGGGGGGTTGAGTGAGTGAACGAGCTGCGTGGTTGGTTGGGTTTAAACCACGACAGGTATGCATGTGGGCTCCTATTCAGCCAAACAATTATGCTAGACCAACTTTAAACAAGAAAAAAGTTTTGAAATCAGAAGTTCTTGCAGATTAGGAAGCAGCTGTGTTCATTCAGTGTCTGTCAGCATTGTTTTTCCTTCAGCAGTACTATGTTGATCACTTTTTTCCCCCTCTTTCTGTTGCACGTATATCTCACCCAGTGTTAGATTCCAAACTGAAGCACCTATATAAGGAAAGAAATGAACCTGTGTTTTTTAATGCAAACCTTGAAAATCAAGTACATCAGTCCTTTGATTATAAAAGACGCTTTTCTTTCAAGGCTGCTTTTCTTTCAAGTTATATCACTCCTTCAGTAACATTTCCCATCAAATTTCCCTACACACACATGCAAAACTTCTATCTGCAAAACACTTATCTTCAGAAAGATTAATAATGGTTGCTCACAGATTGGAAGGAGCTATTGCAACAAAAGGAATTTCACTAATATTCAGACAAACTACCATACAGAGAATATAAGATTCAATTGTCATTCTGACACCATGCTTTTGAGCTTATTGTTCCTGTTACATTCTTCAACTAGTCACGTTGCCATTTGCTTTCCATTCAATATATTTGCTAAGATGCTAATTACTTCTTTCTTCATTCCATTTCTAAATCATAGGAACATAGAAGCATAGAATAGTTAGGGTTGGAAAGGACCTTAAAAATCATCTAGTTCCAATCCCCTTGCCATGGGCAAGGGTACCTGAAACTAAACCATGTCACCCAAGGCTCTGTCCAACCTGGCCTTGTACACTGTCAAGGTTGGAGCATTCACAACTTTCCTGGACAACCCATTCCAGTGCCTCACCACCCTAACAGGAAAAAAACTTTGTCCTTATAGCCAATCAAAACTTTCCTATTTAAGTTTGAACCCGTTACCCCTTGACCTATCACTACAGACCCTAATGAACAGTCCCTCCCCAGCATCCCTATAGGCTCCCTTCAGATACTGGAAGGCTGCTAGAAGGTCTCCATGCAGCCTTCTCTTCTCCAAGCTGAACAGCTCCAACTTTCTCAGCCTGTCTTTGTACGGGAGATGCTCCAGTCCCCTGATCATCCTCGTGGCCCTCCTCTGCACTTGTTCCAACAGCTCCATTTTGATGTTG
>NDXB01013259.1:12759-26073 GCA_002631895.1 Agapornis roseicollis | reverse complement strand
CCTCCTCTGCACTTGTTCCAACAGCTCCATGTCCTTTTGATGTTGAGGACACCAGAACTGCACACAATACTCCAGGTGAGGTCTCACGAGAGCAGAGTAGAAGGGCAGGATCACCTCCTTCAACCTGCTGGTCATGCTCCTTTTGATGCAGCCCAGGATATGGTTGGCTTTCTGGGCTGAAAGAGCACACTGAAGTTGGCTCATGTTCATTTTCTCATCAACCAACACCCTCATGTCCTTCTCTGCAGGGCTGCTCTCAATCTCCTCTTCATCCCAACCTGTAGCTGTGCCTGAGATTGCTCCAACCCAGGTGTAGGACCTTTCAATTGGCATGGGTTAAATCATATTCACTTTCTGGGGAATAAATTAAAGAATATATTAATTGTGCACTCCTAATATTTACCAGCCATTTTTTGTGTGATTCTGGAAGGAAAAACTAGAACTGGCTTTTCTGAGGAGTCCAGTTTCATCCTGCTAAAATCAATACATGTTTAATATTTTGCACATAACACACATACTGAAGAGAATGAAACTACTGACACAAGGTTAAATTAAATATCTGTATTTTCCCTCTTTGAATTTAGTCTTAAGAAAGAAAGTTGGAGAATAATGAATAATTATTAAATAATATTGAAATACTGTTATATGTCTCTTGTCTTACTGCATTTCCACTGCTATGGTGTAATTTTAATCAACGTAGTGATTTGTATTAGTAATGTAAATTAAACATTTTATTATGTTAATAATAATAATATTTTAATTAATTTCATGTTAGTGTTAATAATTATCTCTTATAAGTAATCTCTTTTTTAGGATTCTGTTATTGCATTAAGTACAAAAAATATTGTTTCAGATATCTGAACTAATAAATTAGAATTAGGTAACATCTGAATATTACTAGCACAGACATATACAAAGATTGTTGCCATAAAATTAGCAAAACATATTATTATTTCACTCTTTCAGTTTTTAAAATACATGATAGAAAATGTTCAGGGAATGCTGGTGATTTCTATAAGTGTTATAAGTCTCCTGTTATTAGGAGAGTAGTATTTTTTCGAATATTTCCCTAGAAATGGTATTGTGTTATACAAAGTAGGTCACTAGTAACTAACTGAGGTAAGAATGTTTATTTCTTTTCAATGTTGTCTCTCATATGAAAGTTAATTTATAAGCTTTAGAGTGATTTAGTTTTAAACTTAAGGGAAATACTCTGTGATGGCCATCCTGAAGCTGTTTGCTTTCATCTTTACCCCATAGCAAAAGTGATGAGCTTTGATAGCATAGACATTATGGAAAATCAAAAAATAAGTAAACAGAGTAATAATTGTTGGAATATTGTGAAGAAGAAAGCAACTTATCATTCTCTTTTGAAAATGAAAAAATCAAGGACCCCATTCCTAAAATTTAACATTTGTTATTATTGTGTGAGTTCAAACTCTCATTAGTTACCTTTACAACACTTTAAAAATAATAAATTTCTATACTTGTTGACAGATTAGTCTTGTAATTGTTTCAACAATTTTGCCATTTGCTAAAATGGCAAAATATTGGTGACTGCTATTCATCTCTCTGTGATGGCAGGATTCTTACAAATCAAAACAAAGTTAATAGAAGACATTTAGTTTCATTAAAAAGATCTTTTTCCCTGAAAAAATAGCTTTTATAATATCATATCTAGATTGTTCAAATTGGAAAAAATTTTCTAGAAGCAATTGAGTAAAAATAAAAACATATACAAGGGTGGAAGATGTTGTTTATGCTAAACTCTCTCTTTTCATTTTTGCTTAGTGTGGAACCATATTGGATATTTACATAATGTTCACAGAAATATAAAGAAAAGCATTGAGGATAACAATAAATTCATGAGTAAGAAGACTGGGAATATAAAATTTCTCAAAATATAAATTATTGGGCTTTAAAAGGCTGCCTTCAGAAGGGTGTATTGGAGACAAGCATAAACTCAGAAATGTGATGACTAAAGTGTATGGTGGAAAAATTAGGTTCAGGAACTGAATCACAAATTTTTTTCATAATGTCTGGAGTCTCAAGAGGGTTTCTCAGTTAAATGATGCAGGAGCGCAGTATACCCAGAATGACTCATGCTGTCAGTATGAAGTCATGCAAGGGCAAGCACAATTGGGGAAATGTACAATGTCTTGCACAGGAGGGAAGTTTTGGGGTTGTTTTGTATTTTCTCTTCCATGCTAGAAAACAAATCAAAATTAAACAAACAACAACAAAACCAAAAACACACAAAAAAACCCACCCAAGAAACAAAACATAAACCCACCTCTTATCTTTCTTTGATAGTTGGAATTTCTGGCTTTAAGTTAGAAAGCAAGAAAGATAAAGTAGGATGGACCTCAGGTCAGCTGTTTAATCAACCCAACATATAATTTTCTGCACGATCAAAAGACAATGTGTTTTTCTCTACAGAAACTGTACTTCAGATATAAGGATAGTGTTTCAATGAATTTTAAGTACAAATGCGCAGTGTAACTATCTGCCTCTGGAACAATCTTCCTAATCTCATTTTTATAAACAGTAGATAAAATAATGCATTTTCTAAAAGTGAGCTTTCAGTCATTAGGATAGGAAAAAATATTTCTCCTCCTCATAATTTACATAGCTATACTACAATATAATACTCCAGTTAATGAGAGATGACTCACGTTTACAGTTTTGTCTGAAGGCCAGTGAAAACCTGAAAAGCTATCTTGTGATAAGGTAGCTAAAGTACCGTAAGGAACGTTTTGGTTAAGGTTTGGAAAGAAAACTAGAGGAAAAGCAGACAAAAGCAGAAGGGCAAACAAATTTGAAGGAATCATTCAGTGAAGAAGAAAACAGAGACATTGTGAGTTCTCAAAACAGAAGAAAAAACTTCTGAAAATAAAAAATTCTGGCCAGGAACAGATAAAATCATATACAATGTTTCAATGCTTTCTATGTGTATTTCTGTTTCTTCCTTTCTTTTAGAGGAAAGATTAAAAATGAAAAAACATTCAAAAAGACATAATAATTTCAGGTTGTAAAAAGCTTTTTAAGGATGTTATGTTAAAAGTCATATTCAATGTTTATTATCTCTCAGAAGATATCCTTGACATGGTTGAAATTAAAAAACTCTGAAAAGCTTGAGTATCCACAGAAAGATAAATTTAGGAAACATATTAGTAAAAAAAAAGTTATTAAAGGTATATAAGCCAATAATAAAACACAACAGATACTGGAATTACGACAAAGCACCTCTACAGAACCAATTATCAGTGTGTAAAAAAAGCCTTCCAGGAAGGTAAAGCTGTAGTCATCAAGCTAAATGAATTATTTGTGCAAGTTTTCAGGTGTCAAGAAAGTTTCCACAGTGGTGCCATTCTTTGTGGGAGATAAATCAGAGCGAGTGTCTCAGACTGAAGCGTCAACTGAAAAGTTTTGAGAATAAACTTATAAACTGAAAAAAAAAGTTGCAGCCATATTTTATTTATTAAGAAGTTCTAAAGGAATTAAAGGGGTGAAATTCTCCAGGTATTAATTCTAAGAATTTCTGGATTAAATTACTGTCAACACTGAAGTAAACATCTTCAGCAGTGGAAACTACAATGAAAAGAAGAATAAGTAGTAATACAGGTTGATAGTTACGTAAATCTGGTATGATGGTGAAAGCTAAGTGGCATCATACTGAATTAAAAGAAGTTCTAAACCAAAGAATAGGAGCCTGTTTTTCACAGTGCATCATTAAACTGTGGAATTCAGCACTGTAGTATATTTCTAATGCAAACTTTGTGAATAATTGCAAGAAAAAAATGGGACAATGTGCTGGTGAAAACCTCTAAGGGCTATTAAAAACTACCTCTAGGTAGGTCCCTAAACTACAAGTTTATGAAAACTAGGAGCGTTTAATGGGTAAAATTTCACTGTACATTCCACAGGCCACTGTCAGAGAAGTACTGGAATAAAGAGACGTTTTGTCTGACTTAATAACAGATGTCTTGACGTATATCATGATGCATATTTGAGAGACTAATTATACATTATTATGAAAGAAGCAAACTTATAAGAGGAAACCCTTATAAAAATTTGTGTTTCCTCTTGCACTTGGATATTCTGCTAATTTTTAAGGAAATTGATTTTGTAAGGATGTTTTTGTGACTTTTGTAAAGAAAAACATAAGTAATGTTTGGTTCAATACAGCTTTTAATTACATTTAAGTATTAGGTGAAACCAATCTGGGAAAAAAAAATCCAATATTTACAATATCCTTTTCTGTAATTGTGTTTCAGTGTCAATCAAACAAGAGTTCATCAAAGTTGAAAACAAAATTAAGCAAAACTCTGAATTCAAGCATAATAATTTAGACCAACTAAATATGCCTGTAATGAAATTTAGCAGTCTGATGACAAAGGCTGATAATTAAAGTACATTTTTACTATAACTACAACGTCACAAGCATAGCATGATAATGAAAGAATAACACTGATAATATATTTTTTTTCTAACTGATAATGTAAGGGGGATTATAGTAATCAAGGTAACTTAATATATTTTAACTTTTTATTTACATACAAACACAAAAGATGGCATCAAATCTTCATATGAATAAGTATGAGATCATTGCAAAATGGATCTGTAATGGATAAGTTAAATTGCTGCTCAGATTCATTATAAACATATACATATTTGGAAATAAAATAAATTTTAAAGGCTGAAGTTAATGTTAGTTGCCTAACCATCTTTAAACAATGTTCTGAAAAACTCCATTGGTATTCAGAATTAAAGGCAACATTTAATTTCAAAGTCATTTTTTATGTGTTTCAGGTCACTCTGAGTGAATAAATAAGTAAGAATGAGGATGTTTTGGGGACTACAAGATGCTCCAGAAAGATAAACATGGAAAGAATTCCATAGGAAAATAAGATTAGATTTTCATTGCTCAGTAACCATCTGTTGTGAAACTTTGTCTGCAAAGAAAGTCTTCCTAAAATCAGAGGAGCATCTTAGGGTACCTCTCACTTCATTACTTTCAGGTTTTCAACTAATGTACTTTAGTGAATCAGGGTTTAACATATCAGTTCACTGAAGCTGTAACTCAAAGTCTGAGCTAGTCCAAGAAAGGAGCAACAAGGACCTTGAACACATTGCATAAGGAAGAAGGCAAAGAATAGTTGAGGTTAGAAAACTGAGCAGGAAAACTCAGATTCTTGAGGATGATGTGATCTCTTACTTGTCTGTACCCACAAATGCCCTGAACAGGTAGCTCTTGGTGTCCTTCCTCTATTCCTGTTACTGCTCTGTGCCATAGAACATCTATGTCATGTTTTTGCACAATAAAGCACAGCTGGATTTCCTTCAGGAAAGTTTCTGAGAGAAAATAATCATCAGCAGCAGCTTGGGTAACCTACTATGGCAGCAAAGGTTTTGGTAGCTTTTGCTGTAGAAGATAGGGATGTCTAACAGAGGTCTCCCAAGTCATAGAAACAAGCCCTGCCTTTTCATGAATACTGCATATTCTTCTGCCTTTAGCACAGCGTACAGATGCATTGTATGTTTTACACTCAAATTTTCTGTCACTATATACAACATGTTTTAAATTGAACTTGAGAAATAATTTATGGCTGCTTTATGTGCATCATCCTGTAATCATCAGAGCAACATCAGGAAAAGTGATTGCAACTGGCCTGATTTGCAGTGTTTATGTCTCATGCATTAGATGTAAAAGTAGGATCATTTGACCTATTGCAGCCACTTTCTGTGGTTTGATGCTTTCAGTAGGCATCAATTTAGGTGCAATTTTTTTCTGCTGAAGTAAAGTAAACCTCATACATTAAAATAAGTTCATATCACATAAGCTAAGACAGGATTTTAAAAATTATCATCCACTCCGTATCATGTCGCTGCTTTTTAATTGCACTGGCAAATAATGTAAGAGACATGATATACTGAGTTGCAATTACAGCAATGCATTTGCAGAGGTAGGTTTCTATGCTTCATTAAAACCTTAAGAAACTGTCAGGACAAATTGTTTTTCTTTCTATATCATTTTGTTCAAAGGACAAATAATATTAATAATATTGTTTGGGTTTTTTTTTTTTTTACTATAATAATACTGATCACCTCCATAAGCACTTCCAAATTGTCAAATATTTAACATCTACCCTAAGGCTGCAAGCCTTTCTCAACATTTTTACAAAGAATATTAACCGGTTGTTTTCATAATACCTGAAGTTCATAGTTTGTTCTTAAGACAGCCTCAAACAGGATCTTGAAAACTTTACAGAGTCCTTGATTATTATGCCACATAAAGAATTAATTGTCTGAGAAACACATAACACCAGTCTCCTAATTCTTGTCTTTATTTCACATATGTGTAGTCTTTTTCTAACTTTTAGCACCCTTTATTGAAAGAAGACCTTCTACAGACTAAATGTGAAGTAATTCTTGCTATTCTACTGGACAGTGGAAGGGTCTCTTTAATCTCTTTGAAACTGAATCAATCGTAGAATATCTCAAGTTGGAAGGGACCCATAAGGATCACCAAGTCCAACTCACTGCTCCTTGCATCACTACCTAAAATTAAACAATATGACTAAGACACTCCTTGAACTTTGACAGGCTGTTAGTCCACATAGGTTGCGCAAAAGCTGAAAGGAAATTGAGTCTTCCAGGCTTATTTATAAGGTTCTATTTTTTGAAACATTAAGACAGGAAAAAGGGTTCAGATCTCAGGCTTTAGAAATTTAAAAAGCAGGCTAAGTAAAACTCAAAGTCTTGACCTGAATACAAGGCAGGTATATATACATAAAAAGATTATTTTTTATTGTTTAGGAAAATAATAATAATACAATAATTTTACTGAGGAAGTTAATAATCTGATCAGTATTGTGACTACAGAAAAAACATGACGGTGTCAGTTGTCATAAAAATGCACTTTAGCTGAGGTGTGTGAAAAAGTCAGTATGTTAGCTGGGTTTGCTTTAGCTTTGTTTTAGGATTGTAAATGGAACTCTTTTGCGGAAATACTGATGAGCTTTTCCTTGAAGGGAAAAGTGGTTCAAGCATTACCAGGTCCATTTGGAGAAAAGACTTCTTTCCATCTAAATCAGATAGAAATTTGCATTTGTCCCATGATTCTGATGTGAAAATAAGTATGTCATTATTACTTTGCACTGTATGATGTATGCTTTTTCACTATTTCTTCTTTACACTGACAAGACCAATTTCAGAGAACAAATCTTCAATTTCTTACTATAAATTTTGAATAGTGAAATATACTAATACTATTCTAATACTATACTAATACTATTCTATAGCTCTATTGATTATGGTTAGACTGCTGTTTTTCTACCGATATATCTATATCTTTAGGATGTGTATCTCAAACATCAGTTTTCTGCTTAGCAGTAAAGATATCTAAT
Source organism: Agapornis roseicollis (assembly GCA_002631895.1). Classification (NCBI taxonomy): domain Eukaryota; kingdom Metazoa; phylum Chordata; class Aves; order Psittaciformes; family Psittacidae; genus Agapornis; species Agapornis roseicollis. Next base: position 18,664 of record NDXB01013259.1, on the reverse strand, counting down.
ATTTGAATAAAATTTACTGCACAGATTGCCTGGAACTTAACATGTTTGCTAATAACTCAATCTGTCCGTGGAAATCTGTTCCTCAAAAGCTTGAACACTGGAAGGTTCTTACTTCTATTGAGTGGTATAGTTTACATCAGTGTGTTTGAACTAGATACTTTATGAGAAATAAGATATAACAAAGACTTTTTTTTTTTTTCTGGAAACCAGATAAGTGGAAAACAAAACAAAACAAAAAAAAAAACAACAACACAAAACCCTCCAGGGAACTCTACAAATNCAGTGTTTTTAATATAATTTTTTTTTAAAAAAAAAAATATAAAAAAAACTTTTTTTTTTTTTTCTGGAAACCAGATAAGTGGAAAACAAAACAAAACAAAAAAAAAAACAACAACACAAAACCCTCCAGGGAACTCTACAAATTGATGTTTCTCTCTCTTAAAATATGTAGCTAAAACTCTCCCAGTAAATTATCAATAGGAGGACAAGCATTTCTCTTACTAAGCAGCACAGTTTCGTGAGATCTGTAATAATTTTCCAAAATTAATTAGCAGTTTGGTTATTCTGACATCTTGGTATATAACACAGCAAGATGAAACATGCAGACTTTGGGGTTTTTTGTTTGTTTGTTTGTTTGTTCATTCTTTTCAGGACAAGAGACATTTATTTTTTGCTGAAATAATGAAAAATGTGCATTCCTTATGCCTATGTCTCAGAAGATTTAATCTGTAAAATAGTTTGGTACTGTTCCAGTACTTATAGCTGTCTTTGAATTGAAATATGATATCCTAAGGTGGTAGTCTAATTTACCTGTCTAGTTTTGTCATTTTTGAAATGTATATATGTAAATTATTTAACATATGTGAAAAGAAATCAGTCATCGTGTTCTGGGTTTAGCAGCATCAGACATTTTTTCTCCTTGTTAGTAACTAGTGCAGCACTGTGGTTTTGACTTTCAGCCTGGAAACAGTGCTGATAACACCGATGTGATTTGTGTTATACCTTAGTTACTAAACTGTTCTTATCTCAACCCGTGGGAGTTACATTCTTTTGATTCTCTTCCCCATTCCTCCGGGAGCAGGGAGAGGGCAAAGCGGGAGGGGAGGGGGGTGGAGAGAGAGAAACTGTGTGACTGGCTTGCCGACGAGGCTTAAACCATGACACAGCATGATTGTTTGCACGTACTGTATCATTGTTTATTCATAGATACAGAATATAAAATTTTCAGTCAGTAGTTTTTACTATTTATATATGAGTAGTTGTGGGAATTATGTGTATATATTTCTGTATCATGAAGCAGCTCACAAATTAGAGAAGTACAGAGAGAAAACTGAAGATAAGACATAATTTTGTGATTACCTGATTGCCTTGAAAGATAGATGTCTGATCTTGTCTCATAGCTGTTGGGCTTACTAGAAGCAACAATTAGCTTCAGAATTATGGCTACTTTTTAAAATTGATTTAAAAAACTCCCCAAAACCCCCAAAAGTTCAAAAGTTTCAGTGAGAATGCATATTTGTACATGAAGATTATTAGAGAGATTTTTTTTTTTAAATAAGTTTTCTTATTTGGTCTAATTTCTGGTGATAGTTTCTACCTAAATACTACTATCTCAAGATCAGTTTAGCAGGTTTTATATCTCAAAAAAGCAATTTTTTCTCCTTTCTCCCATGCACAACCCAATGTCAGGAAGCACCTGAACCACATCAATATCTAAATACTGTACAACAAGGTCCCTGGAGTCAAGAGATTCCTACAGAGGATCACAGGTGGCCTGATTTGGACATCTAGTGGTGGAATTCAGCCAACTCTCTTTGGACATCTACATATGATCCCACCAGTATTTATACTTTTCACAGTCAGTAAAAAGAAGCAAGTGTTTTTCAAATGTGATCCATCTTACTTTAAAATAAATGCTTAAAATAAGCTAGTTGAATCAAATCCTAGATATGTCCACTGGTATCCATGAGGAATCAAGGGTGGCTAGATTTGCTTGTACATCTGCACTCAGGTAAAATTGAGCTGGATGACAGTCCCTGATACTTCGTTATAATTCTGACATGACTTTAGCAACATCTATACTGTGCTTTACTGTTTAGAGAATTTGATCTAGTAGGCACACTTATCAAATTCTTTTGGACTCAGCTCAGTTCAGTATAAAATGTGGCAGAGCAGATACTTCAGTTTGCAGGAAGCTGTCCTACCCATTTTCACCCCTTGCATCTCTCTTATTAAAGCAAGAATTGAAGGAGTCAGGGAAAGAAAATATTAGTTTGGGATGAGTGGGAAGTCCTTCGTTCATTTTTACTGTGAATGGAAATGTATGGCTATATGGTTGGGATTTTTTTTTTAATATCTCACTTAAGTCTTTATGATGAAAGACAGGAAGTGGTTGCAAAATATAATCAAAAGGTTTGTCTAAAATTTCTGTCCTTGCTACATAGAAGAACAAGGCTGGTTGTATTTGAAAATATAAATGAAATACAAGCTAGGTATTATCTTTCTGTGCTTCAAACAAGTAGTGTTTCTTTGCAGGATAAAGAATTGAAGTTGAGGGGGAAAAAATCTCAAATTTCATAATGTCCACCTTCCACTCTTTGACAAGATTTGTGTCATCAAGGTTGATCAGTTTGTAAGCAACGATTGTCTGAAGTAATCTCATTGTGGACATCGAGATAGAAAATTGGAATTAAGACAACATTTAACACTGAAGAATCTGCTTGATTGTCAAAATTGACAGCTCACTGTCAAGTCAGCAGTAACAATTGAATACTTTCACCTATTGTTTTCCAGAAGCCACATATATTTGTACCCAGGTACAAGGAAATTCATCTTTTTTATTTGGCTGTAATTACTTATTATTGTTGCTGTGAAGATCACACTGCTCTTGGGAACAAAGTATAATGTACTAAATTTAATGTAAATAATCTGTGTCTTCTGAAGGGGCATTCCATCCACTCACCCTGCAATGGTACTATCACTCATGCAACCACATGTTACCCTTGGCCAAAGAATACAGATAGCTAAAAAGTAACACACCACAAAGAAATTAAAAATAAACATTAATTTTCAGCCCAGTGAGCTTCTTCAGCTCCATAACTGTTGTCCAACTTGGTGAAAGTCACTGTGAGCACAATATAATACAATCATAGAATCATAGAATAGTTAGGATTGGAAAGGACCTTAAGATCATCTAGTTCCAACCCCCCTGCCATGGGCAGGTTTGCCTTACACTATACCATGTCACCCAGGGCTCTGTCCAACCCCACCTTGAACCATTACCCCTTATCCTAACGCTACAGTCCCTAATGAAGAGTCCATCCCCAGTGTCCTTATAGGCCCCCTTCAGATACTGGAAGGCTGCTAGGAGGTCTCCACACAGCCTTCTCTTCTCCAAGCTAAACAGCTCCAACTTTCTCAGCCTGTCATCATATGGGAGATGCCCCAGTCCCCTGATCATCCTCGTGGCCCTCCTCTGGACTTGTTCCAACAGCTCCATGTCCTTTTTATGTTGAGGACACCAGAACTGCACACAATACTCCAAGTGAGGTCTCACAAGAGCAAAGTAGAGGGGCAGGATCACCTCTTTTGGCCTGCTGGTTGCCTTCCTTTTCATAGAATCATAGAATAGTTAGGGTTGGAAAGGACTTTAAGATCATCTAGTTCCAACCCCCCTGACATAAGCAGGGACACCTCACATTAAACCATGTCACCCAAGGCTTCATCCAACCTGGCCTTGAATACCGTCAGGGATGGATCACTCACAACCTCCCTGGGCAACCCATTCCAGTGACTCACCACCCTAGGGGGAAAGAATTTCTTCCTTATATCCAATCTAAACCTCCCCTGTTTAAGTTTGAATGCAGTCCACGATACGGTTGGCTTTCTGGGCTGCGAGCACACACTGAAGCCAGCTCATATTCATTTGCTTATCGAGAAAATTTCACATAGCCCTGTAAGACAGTATTGGTTGCTGGTAGCAGGCCATAAGCTTTGTAATTACTTTGCAAATATTCAGAAGTGGGGGTTACCTGTAATGGCAATATTTCTATTTCCATGGTTAAATTGATTGATTTTTGTGTAGCTTCATTTTTACACCATAGTTTTGCAATTCTAGCGTAACAATGTAGTACAGAGAAATGCATGCTTGGTGTAGAAACAGAGGTCTTGAGAAGTAAGAGTTTGCTGTAACACTCCTCCACTGCTGCTACTGAGGTGAAGCCACTGACCTTTGGGTTCAGGGAATTAAGGGAAAGGAGAGCATAACATCCGGAAAAGAGGTAGAAGTTAAAAGAGTATGTTTAACAAATTAAGTTGTGTTGTTATTACTACTAAAACTTCATAATATATCCTCTACCTCAGTATATGACTTCAGTAATTACAACTCGACTGCTGATGATTCTTGGATTAAACTACTAAGATAACAACTATACTAACAATAAATTATTGACTTTATATATAAGGCATGTTTGGGTTTGGGTTTTTTTCTCATGAATGCAGTTCTGTGCTTAGATTTTTTTTTCTCTGCTAGTTGCCTATGAATCGAAAGCTTCTGTGGAGGAAATGAATAATTCTTCAAAGCTGGAATGAAATTGTGAACTGCAAATAGAGTAGTTTGAAGAATGAAAATAAAAGCATGATTTTGAATAGAATTTAAGAGCTCACATAGTGAACATTATTCATGTTGTGAGGAGAATGATGGTGGACTATTAATATGAAAATAGTTTTGTGGTTGTGGTTTTAGATGCCTTACCATAGCATTTTGATTGAGGATACAAAATCAAATATTCATAACCAACCTCAGTTATTGAAACATTCTAACATCTCATGCCTTGTCTTCATATTTATGACAGTTTTGTGGGTTTTTTTTTTTAAATATGAATATTTTCTATATAGTACATATCTACGGTATAAAAAGCAAAGGTATTTTATTAGCTTAAAGTATGGGTTTTTTTTAAATAGTGTGAAACTATTGATATGAGGATCAATAAATTGTATAATAATTTTCCCATCTAATAGTCATTCAACTGTTATGAGATTATATTGGTATTCCTTCAGGAGTTTCCATGTAATGCTTATATTTTGATCTTTATAACACAAAATACAGACTCAGACATCTGTGCCATGTTCTAGGTGCATAACCATGTGTCAATGCAAACCAGCTAAGTGTTGTCACTTCCTTCCTCCAAGATTTCAGAAATAACCCTCCAGCAGAACATTCTGAGGTAGTCTGGGAACACTGCAGCCCTGATGGGGCTGGCTTTAAATGATTACCAGTAGTATAGTCTGAATATAAATGCTCTTCACCTGTGCTAGGTAATGAAGTTTAATCTTGGGAGATTACATGAGAAACAATCACTTTAGAAACTAGGCATGTACGTTTCCAGTCCCACAGATAATCATATGACAGAAAAGCACTACAAGGAAGGAAAAAGGATGGATGCGGAAAGTTGTGACAGAAGGACTGAAGAAAACATAACTGCTAAGACACCTTATGATGCTGAGCACCTGAAAAAAGGTGGTCACAAGAAATCATGGCCCTTAGTATTAAAGTTCCCTAGATTTCCAGAAGAATTTAATATGCTTGCTAACTTCACAGTAGCAACCATTAACCATTGAGCAAGTCTATTTTTCTGCAGAATAAAGATGGTAAGATCAATGATTTCTATATTATTCATTCACAAATAAAGTAATTCCTTTAAGCTTAGCCTTAAGTGCAACTTGTGTTCCTCTCTAGTATTGTTAAGGCATATTGAACCAAAAGGGAAAAAAGATGAAAAAAAAATAAAAAAAGAAAAAAGAAAAAAAGCCTCTTCAGAGTTCTGTTTGTTCTAGCTAAGAAATTTTTTCAGGAAGTCAAATGCATACATATAAGGAGGCCTTTTTTTTTTTTTTCTTTTTTTTT
>NDXB01013258.1:0-18509 GCA_002631895.1 Agapornis roseicollis | reverse complement strand
AAAAATAAAAAAAAAAAAAAAAAAAAAAAAAAAAAGGGAGAACCAGAAAATGTATTTTTACATTGTGATTTTGTTAACTAGACAACCTCCGTAATGCCAAGAGTGTTATTTTTTTCTGTTATGAAGTCTAGGTTATATTCAGTCAATACAGAATAAGGCTTGGGAGCTATATTATGTGAAAAATGACCATATATGATAGATTTTTACAGAATAAAATTCACAGTGATACAACAGCTTACCTTTTCACAGTGACACGTATTAGAATTTAGGAGAATCATAGGAGGTAATCTCCTCCTAGAGGCGATATAACTTGGTATTTGTTTGTTAGAGAACTGTGTATTATTGGGGAGATACACAGTCCATCTTGTTTAGCTAAGACAGTGCTATACTATGTGCCACAGTAGCACACTCAAGTTCTTACAAACATCTTACTTATATTTTATGATTTCATGGCTTCACAAACAAAATGTTAGATCTTTCTAAAACTTTGACAAAATGTTTTGACTATTTTGGTTGGTTTTTTTTCTTCTTCTTTAATTCTTTACTAACCTCATGCAGAGTATGTGCTTTTTAATTCACTGAAATTCATCATCCATGATTTCATATAGATGAAATATGAGAGTAAAAACAGTAGAATTTTTAAGGCTCTTGTATAGGCTCAGGAGAGTCTTTCCTGCAATATCTAACTGAAAAGGTAATGAACTGTAAAATATGTTGAAATGATTGGGGATTAAAAATCTCTGGTGTGTAGTGACAGTACAATTATATTCCACAGTAAAGGTTTTTTATATTAAGTGTAATAAATAAAACTTTTTTTTTTTTTTTTTACTGTGATTGGTTGTCACCACTGTAACGATAGCTTTGACCTTCCTGTTCAAGTGTCATTAGCCTGTGACCAGCTAGTCAGGATGCTATAGAATGAATTGGGATGGCTGTACATGAAACCAGCTATTGAAAAAATAAAAAAGAAAGAAATTAAGCACAGAAATCAACGTTGTAACTTTTGAGTCTTTCTGCTTTCCTGCCCCTGCACAACTCCTTTACTCACACTTACTGTCTTAAAACATGGTAGTTTATCTTTAGATATCTTTAATTCTAGCCACTATAGCTATCCATTTAGCTCTAACACACCTAGTTAGAATTTTTAATGTTGAGATTTATGTATGTTTGTAGCATGTTTCTCTTTCTATTCAAACAAAAGCAAGCTCATTTGTGGAAAACAACTAGAGGAGTGCACAATAATTTCCAGTTTCTTTTGAAAGGTGGAACAGTCAGATGGGGGAACACACAATTCCCTTATTAACAAGTTTGGGTCATGCATCGTCAAGTACAGAATGCAAGCCCCAGTTTTAATATTTCTAAAACCAGTCCAAAGTGTGAATAATACAGATATTGTAGTAGAGGTGAATAGCCCTAGTTCTTCATCCACTATCCATCTATGTGTTCCCCCATGCCTTTTTTCTCAGGCACTCTGTGTCTGGCTGGGACATCAGGCAAATAGCTCTCTTGGTAGCTGACCTATTCGGCTCTTTATTGTGCTGTTCCTATATGCACTACCTGACCCTTTACTCTTCTTGGAGACTTGAAAGCACTACTCCTGCAAAGAAAGAGTTTAGTTTCTCTTGATTCAGAGAGCAAGGAGTACAGCTCATTCAGTATTGCATTTCTGGGATCTTTACAACAACTTCCCCTGTTGACTGTTATTTTTAGAGGTAGTTGTTGGTCTTAAAGGAAACCCCACCAGTCAGCAAGGCATGTAAAAATAGGTGCATTTGTACTAATATTTTACAGGCTTTGTAAATATTGTTGCTTTAACTATCCCGTGCAATTACACAGCAGTGTTTCATTCAGCATTAATGATCTTGCAAACAACTGCATTAATATCTAAAGCCATCTAAATAATGATATTTCTACTCACTTAATGGGCATTCCTCATACGACCAGTTACAAGAAATGAGAGATCACTTGCTCTAAAGTTATCTGAACCTTGAGATGGGAAAACTGAAAGCTCCTTCACTTTTATGAGAACTTTTGATTAGGGTTTGGGTAGGTGGATAATGAAAGACTGAAACATTGAAATGTGCCTAAATAACATGCTGTTACAAGCCTTATGATAGATTTGTGTTTGACTTAACAGCTTTTGGAACCTAATAAAAAGAACTTAATTGACAATTTCTTGAAATTGCTAAGAAAACCTAGTGATGTTGGTAGGGTATAATAAGGAGTTTTCTCATCACTGTCTTCAAGATTGAGCCTATACAAAAAAAGGGATTTATCTCTGTGGTAACTCTAAGTAATTGATATACAGACAAGGTTTGGTTCCAATTTGCCAGCAATAAAGTTGTAATAGGGTTTTCTCTGCAATTTTAGCCTTAATGTGCTCATTCCAAAGAGCGGTATTTTTCCAAGCGAACAAATAACATCAGTAAAGCTTACGATCAGTAATAGCCCCACACTGATGCTTGCATTAAACTTGTTAAATCAATTCACTAGGCACTTTCTAAAGTGGACTGTCTGTTTACTTTGACTTGTACCCTGTGAGGATTGTTCATCAGTTACATTTATTTGCATGATCTTTATATTTGAAATTTGTAATTGTTCATGCATGATTGTGGTTCCAAATCTGTCTTGTAATTTTTTTTTTTTTTTTGCAGCTTTATTTTATCAGCTTCTGATTTTTCCACCTTAGCTGTATGAAGGATATAGGTATTTGTAATACACAGTAGAATTCATTGTATGTTTAGCATTATCCAAGTCCTACTTGGGCACTTTGCGGCATAATTATGGTGGCTTCTCTTTGTAGTTATATATTTCATATTCTTGTTTACAGAAGGTATCAATCCACTATGAGCAGTATTGTTCTTCTAGTATACAAAAATTAACATATAAATAATGTAGGATTACTGTATTCTGAAGTAATTAGCCAAATGTGGTAAGTACTAAATGATTTATTAAAGATGTAATTTAGTCAGATTTGCTGCATAAGAGATTAGAGTGCAAAAAGCCATACTATACTCTGCAAGGAATCATTTTGTAGATGGTTAATCTACCAACTAGGCTTCATTTTTCACTCAGAATAAACCTGGTGTGCTACTACATACTGCCTTTTGTCAGCAGCCACAAAGAGAAATCTGAAGTAATCAGTCTTTCTTATCAGTAGCATTCAATATGCTTACTTTTTCTTTTTTATTCTTTTTTATTCTTTGGCTCTAATACTAGACTAATATGAAACAAAATATAAGATTTAAGAAGTTTGGAGTTGTTTATCTGGTAGCTAAGTGCACATTTTAAAAAGTAGCACAAAACCAAAAATAATGACATTATCCTTTACATGCATTAAGGAAACTGAAAATATTTTGGAAAGCACTGAGGTCCTAGAAGAATGGTCTGTGGGTAATGGGAAATTCCTGGATAAGGAAGCTCTACAGCATGTTTGTAGCTAAAATATGCATGGATTGTTATTATTATCTACTGTGTTGTCACACTCCCAAGGCTGAACCCACATATGTAGGACACTGAAGGAAAACCTGCTGCCTATGAAATGTTACAGCTGTTGTTTACATGCATCACTTCCCTTCCTGGTGAAAATAATTCTTTACTTTTCCCTTAAGTATAAGCAAGCTTTTATAATGGACATGTGATATGTTTTTTGAAATGGTAGTCAGCTTAGTTATAAAAATATTCAGACAAGATACATAGCAGAATATTTACACTTTTCTTTTTTTGACCTTATTTGTCACATGTCCTTATTTTAGCTATCTATCTAATTTAACTCTATTTTTATGTCTTTTCAAGGAGGCAGTTCAGTATAGCTGGAAATAGTAATGTGGAGGGAAATGTCTCCTGTTCTCCAGAATAGGCCAAAGCCTGTAAATACATATTACTGCAGTATCATGAAGAAACAGAAAGAATAAGAAATACCATTTGCTATACACATAAATAGTTCATCCAACCCAGATATTTTCTTCTGTTTCATTTGTTATCATTTCACAGTGGGAGAATCCCATCCTTTAAGCAATCTTTCCTTTTTTCCATTTTTTTTTTTCCTTCTGTATGGGACAAACCAAACCCCCCTGCCTCTTCCAGCCCCCAAAATAAGCTGATATCCCCATATCTGCAGAACAGAAACTCCAGAAATATACTTTTCCGAAAATCAGTGCAAACCATGTGTTGTTTAACCCCATGAGCAGCTAAACACCACACAGCTACTTGCTCATTCCCCCCTGGTGGGGTGGGGAACTGGGGAACAGAATCAGAAGAGTAAAAGGAAAAAGACTTCTGGGTTGAGGTAAAAATGGTTTAATAAGGAAAGCAAATGCTGCACACAAAGAATTCATTCCCTACTTCCCATCATCAGTCAGGTGTTCAGCCATTTCCAGGAATGCATTGTTCCATCACACCTAATGGTTACTTGGGAAGACAGATGCCATGACTCCAAATGTGCCCCCTTTCCTTCTTTCCCCAGCTTTATATGCTGTGCATAACACCATACAGTATGGAATATCCCTTTGGTCAGTTGGGATTGGCTGTGGTGGCTATGTCCCCCTCCCACCTTTTTGTGCACCCCCATCCTGCTCACTGGAAGGGTGATGTGAGAAGCAGAAGAGTTCTTGGCTCTGGGTAAGCACTGCTGAGCTGTTACTAAAACATCCCTGAATTATCAACACTGCTTCCAGCCCAAATCCAAAACCCAGCCCCATACTGGCTACTGTGAAGAAAATTAACCCTACCCCAGACAAAACCAGTGAACGAAAAAATCTTAACACTTACTCATAAGAAGCTTATTGGTAAGCTTATTGGTAAGAAGTATGTAGCTAGAGAGGGTTCTGTTGATATTCCCTCCTTACTTGCTCCCAGTGATATCTTCAGTAGAAATTGAGGAGTATAGTCTTTGCCTTTTCACACTTACTGAATGTTATTGTTTCAAGTGCAGATTTGCAATTTTTAAATGTGAAAGGTGAAGTAAGGTGATATCTTGTCATTGTTTCTTCTGCCCCTTTCTACTGCACAGCTGCAACTGAAGTAAATTGCAGGTGATTAGAAAAGATGTTGAAGTTGTAAGAAGCTTAGTGATAGGAGACTTGTATGTGACTCACAGTTTAATTAGGATAGAATAATAACATAATTTACATAGATTCTGTTCTGTTAGGTCATAATTGATTGACATTTACAGTATGTTGATGCATCTTAAAACCCACTTAAATGTTTAAACATTTTTACATACTTAGACTATCTTTTCCCTTTTTGTGGTTTATTTGATGTGATGGTAGCATCATCATTTTGGGAAATGAACTCTAGAAGAACTTAAATGTGCAGTATCTCTGCCTTAATACCACCACCCAGTCTTGGACACAGGAATCCAGAATAGTTAAAGGTGGAAATAGGGATGGCTTCATCTCTCAGAGGGCACTCTAGGTGAATCCATGGCAAGCAGAAGGAAGGAGAGACCCACTCTGTTCCCAGTGTGTGCCTGGAAGCATCTGGGGTTGTAGTAAGAGTTACTATTCCAACAGCAACTTCATGAGCAATACAAATGGCATTGCTGTTAATATTTTATGCAAGTAATCTTTTAATCTGTGTGCTACTGTAACGTCACTCTTCACAGTTTGTGGTTCTTCATTCTCATAATTCCTAGGTAGGTGAGCTGTATATTTTGAATGGATCGGTAGTAGAATGGTTGAAGAGGAAACAATCACAACGAACACTTACTGATAAGCAGCTTTGTATTACATGAACAAAAGAGGAATATTAGTGTTGTAAACACTGTGGCAAAGGAAAATGGTTATCATACACTTGGAAGAAACGTTGCAGTGTTTAGTGACTCCTGATTTATCTCCTTGGTTAGTTACATATTCTGCAGTTATTTACAGCTGGATCTTTGTTCAGAATTGGAATCCATCTGGCTTGCCAGTATGTACAGTATTTGCTTGCATTCAAGCAAAACTTTCAAGTGGGTTTCAAATAATAATTTTAGGAAATCTTTCAGGAATTAAATGAACAGGAAGTTCATTTTTAAGTGTATGTTCTCTTGCTTCCTTTTTTATGTTGGAAATTGGGGAAACCTCCCTGTATTAATTCAGGCCACTAAAATGATTTTCTCTACAACTGAGTATTTTAGCCAATTCCAGTAAATGATATCTAAGACATCAAAACAGATGTTCTAGTTTATAATAATTAATTGTTACTGTCCATAAAGAGAGTCGCTTTATCGGGTTATATTTGATTGAAAAATTATGGGCAAGTTATGTGTTCTGTTACCAGCAGATAATTTTATTTTATTTTATCTTTCAATGGAAAGTTCTCTGCCCAGTAAAAGGCTCTTCCTAAGCGGAAGTGGTCAACAAGCTGCAGTGTTGAAGCACAGAAATTCCATTAGCCAACAGCATATCATGATGTGGAATGATGTGATCATCACAACCAGTAGCCCTTGACTCCCCTCCTTGCTACACTTGGATGCAGTGGAAACAGCTTGCTGCATGAAGTTGGAACATGGCTAAAACTGATATATCTGAGTCTTTTGTGAGACGCCTTAATTGCTTTATCACCTTGTCCACTCTGTTCAGGAATTAATAATTTAAAAGGCTTCTCCAACATTTCTAATAACTCTAATCTTGGTTTTAGATAGAGTACAAAGAGTTTCAATGTTCTTGTTTATTGGTAGTTTTATTGCTAGCTCTATTGTAAGGATGAGGAGGGAGATAGTCTAAATCAAATACTTTTCTAACTGATTGAATGCAGAAGAATTCATTGCAGAAAATGGTTCAAGATTGAAAAATCATTATTTTAAGAAACAACCCCTTTGATTTCCTAATGAAAGTAGGCCATGTGAATAATTACTTCCCACTAATTTCTGATAAAATCCTTACTGCAAAAATTGCCCCGTTTGCTTTTAAAAAAAGTTTATCAAAGGAGCAAAAAGTTTTGATGAGATTTATTAACTTTGAAGTAAAAGGTTCTGTAAGTGAGGTTTTACATAACTGTTGATTAGACAGTTAATGTCTCCCCTAGGCCAGCCTGACTTATGCAGTGACCTGGTCAGCAGGATCCCTAGTTTGTTTCTTTAGGGTAGTGTTTGTTTTTATGTGAATGGAAAGTTATATCCAGAATCTTTTTAAAGAAACCTTATTTACCTAATGACTATAGTCACTTTGTTGATTGATATTTAAGATTTAGTGTAAAAATAATGTATTTTTTTCATCTCAACGTTACATTTTATTTAAAAGACAAAAGGCTAATGGTGAAGACTCTTATGAATAAGATACTGTGCTTGGTTTATGCAAATAAATGCTAGCAATTCTTGATTTACCCCATGAAGAAGTGCACAATTCTACTACATTTATAGTTAGACCCTTCCATATAAAGATTGCTTTGATTATTTTTAGTTCATTCTCTGTCATTTGAGAGCTTGATAGAGTGGCCCCATGTAAACCATTTTTTCACAAGTGTCTCTACTGCAAACTTCTGGCAATTTTATATTTGAAGATTATTATCAAAGGCCTAGTTCCTGCCTGTAACCCTTTATTGGCTAAGAAACTTGCTAGTTTTGCCCCTTGGTCACAATTAAAAAGAAAATATATCTAAAGACAAATGAATAACAGCAGCTGAATCATCCCTTCTGCCTTATGTGTGTTTTGTCCTCATTGATCTGATCCTTTTTTCTTTTTTCCTTTTTTTTGTCTAAATCAAATTCTGTTAGAGCTTGTGCTGCCAGTTTCTAAGGGTGCTGGGTCAGTGGTTGTGTTGTCAAAGTGAGCAAGGAGATCTCAGTTGTTACAAACTTAAAATGTTATCCACAAGCCATTGATAATATAATGTTGACCCTACTCCTGCAAAAGCACCTGCATATCACTTTAAGAAGGCACTGGCACATCACTTTTTATGATATACATGGGTGTGAAGGCCCATGACACTGATAAAGAGATACACTCTCATGGTATGAGGAAGTTGTTAGCAAGCACAGGCAGAGATGTTCTGATGGAGAAATTTGCTTATAGGGGATTAAAGATCCAAACAGAGGGAACTTCTGGAGCACCTTGTGAGACGGATGGTTTTGAGATAGCAGAAAGGGATCAAAGTATGCTAGGTTGGATCTAGAATGGGAAGATCATAAGCTGCTGTTAAACAGCAGAAAGCGACATGATAAGCATGCAGAAGGAAAGCTGAGTAAACATAATAAGTCAGGCAGCGACAGGGTCAGTGTGGCAAGTGGACGGTTTGGAAAAGGAAAGTAGAAAAACATGTCAAAGAGGTGTTAGAAATAAGGAAGGAATGATGAAAAGTTGCAAAAGAGTGTGGGGTGGGAGGGAGGTCACATTACTTTGGGCCAGTCCTCAGATGTAAGTCAGTATTTACTTGTAAAGTCTAAAAGTTTGTTGGGAAAACAGGACAAGCAAATATTGATTTAAACCAAGAGCTGGTATGAGCTTTTAATATTGTTCTCTTTGTTAACTAGAGCATTAGAAGCTGAACTGTTCTTTATTTAGTTACAGGTAGGTATGGTGCAGATAACTTTGATGTAGGCTTTTAGGCTTTCTGCCACTGATCCAAAGCTTGACCTGTGAAAACTGTCCTTTTTGGGCATCAAAAGTAATACAGTTTTAAAAAGCAGTGCAGGGCCTTTCCTAAGTGACCCACCAGTTATGCTAAACTGAAATGTTATTTGCAGTGGTTTTGGAATGTGGTATAATAATTCCCAGAGGACAGAATTCAGACTGTGAAATACATTTCACTTTGGACTTGAGGACAGACCTGTGGTGTGGTTCTGAAGGTGGAAGCTGGTGTTTATATTCAGTGAGACTCATGGCCTAAAACAATTCATGAACTTGCTGAAAAATGTTACTGAGCAGCTGTATGCTGCTTTGAATGTTTCTTTTTTTCTTTTTCTCCTTTCCTACGTAGATTTTTGTATAGCTGCTAATGAATGTTTAAGTGCATGGTAGAAATGGTTTCATTTCAGAAGTATTTAAAGAATGACAGAATAGATAAGCACCTGATAACAGATCTTACTGTAAGGAGTATTTACTATTTCACTATTCCAGTTTTCTTGCTAGACAGGTAGCTATTATGTATGTGCTACATGAAACCACAATGGGTTAGTTTTTAAATTTCTTTTCTTGCTTAACATGCTGGTTCCTTGGCAGAGAGGTGCCTGATTGTAAGAAGAAGTTTCAATACTTAAATTTGATGGTGATTCATAACCACAGTTTAGAACATCTGACACTAAAAATAATTACTGTATCCTGTAGGCTCCAAATTAATAGCAATATGTTGCTAGAGAAGATTCTATTGATACACCCTCCCTACTTGCTTCCAACTTTCTTCTATGTTGAGACAACTCAAGGATTACATACATTTTTGTTGTCAAGTAATTCCTTGGCTTTCATTTTAAAAAACAACTTTTACACAGATGAAATTTCTCTGCTTCACTTCCAGATCAGTAACAGGTACACTATTTCTTTACATGTCTGAACTTGAGTTCATTAGAAGTAAAAGATATAACTAAGCGATCAATTATTCGCACTCATTTTCTTATTTTCTTCAGATTCATTACACATGCAGATGGGTTGAAGTGCAGTACATGATAAAGCTGATTGATGGAGTTGCATGCTGTTTTCTGAAAGGTCATATTTTCAACTGATTCCCTTGGAATTTGCTAGATACACAACTTAAGTGATTTCAGTTGAAATCCAAGCTTGTGTGTTTAATGCACATAATTAATACATGTTATTTAATAATGCAAGTTCTTCAAAATACATTTATGTGATACAGTTAGTGAAAATAAAAGCCCTTTTATCACATTGCTTTAAAATTTAGTAAAAAAAGAAAAAAAAAAAAAAGAGATTGTAAAAGTACATTCCAGTGAGTCCTGGTCCACTTGCAGCTCTCATGCAGTTTGATAGGCTCTGTCCGGAAGCTACCCAAAACCTGTGGAAAGCTGGTCATCAGAGATAGTATGTGTTGGATCATTGGGTGCTTTCCTGAATACTCAACTTGCAATGACTGATAAGTGTTCCTACAGATTGCCCTTCCCTTATCATACTGAGGTGGTTTTAGACATATGAGGAAAAACTTCTTTACTGTGAGAGTGACAGAGCACCAGAACAGGNCAAATATGTACAGGGTGAGTGTCAGGATGATGGAGCTGGGTTCTTTTCAGTGATTTCCAGTGACAGGACAAGGGGCAATGGGTGTAAACTGGAGCATAGGAGGATCCATTTGAACATCAGGAGGAACTTCTTTACTGTGAGAGTGACAGAGCACCAGAACAGGTTGCCCAGGGGGGTTGTGGAGTCTCCTATGTTGGAGATATTTGAGGCCCACCTGGACATGTTCCTGTGTGATGTAATTTAGGTTACCCTGCTCTCGCAGGGGGGTTGGACTAGATGATCTTTCGAGGTCCCTTCCAACCCTTAGGATTCTGTGATTCTGTGATTATGAGGTAAAGCTGAAAACCTCAGGCAGCTGGGATGCTCTAGTCTCATGTTGTTAATGAAATGTTCTCATAGATTTTCTTTATAAATAATTGATATTACTTTGTTATATTACAGAATATACAGTTAAATATTAACTTCAATACATTTAACTAATGTTTCACCTTAGTGATGGGTTTTTCTCTGTCATTT
Source organism: Agapornis roseicollis (assembly GCA_002631895.1). NCBI lineage: Eukaryota > Metazoa > Chordata > Aves > Psittaciformes > Psittacidae > Agapornis > Agapornis roseicollis. The sequence goes on along the minus strand of NDXB01013258.1, from coordinate 7,887 downwards.
TATTTCTTGACACATAAACAGAGTACATGGAACATATTCCAGAATTGCCATAGACTCTCCCCAGACAGTATCTCACCTAGTTCTTTTATAAGTATGAAAGATTAAATTCTTTGATGATTATTTTTAAAACAAAAATTGCAACTGTATCTTCTAAGTTATTTCTTTCAAAGTGATTTCTTTCTAAGTGATTGCTTGCAGAAGTGCAGTTAGCAGCTTGGACAGTGTACTCACCTGCAGATATAAATAAAATAATGTGCAGTAGTATAGTAATGTAGATGTCATCTGGTTGCTTCATTTCTACTCTTTGTAGAGCAATGTCTGCATAAGTGTAAACAAGACAAGTTTTGCAAGTCTAATGTCCTTTATTAGACTAACTCATATGGTGAAAAAATAGATGGTCATACCAGCCTTTCTTTGATCTGCAACTGCACGCACTCTGGGAGAGTTTTTTAAAAGAAAACACTATCTTTGTATGCATTTGCTACATGTAAAAGAATGTGGACTTCCACTATACACATATAATTTACCTATGTATTTGATATTCATAATTGTGTTTGTATAAAATGACTGACAAAACTTGCTTAAATGCAGTGCTTGAAATATAGTACCTGGTGTAATGCTAATCTAAGACAATTGCCTCTCTATATACTTTTATTAAACTAAAAGGAAATTAATAGCTACAACATAAGGACCTTATTTTCTGACCTTGAAGGTGTCTAAAAAACAGGCTGTGCACTTTAACTTATTTAAATGTCATTAGTTTATGGCCTGCAATATTCAACAGTTTAAAGTTACTAATTAGACTAATCATTGTGAAAATGTATGTGAGAGGATGAGCAGTTTTTATTAGCTTTTTATAATGTGGCAGCAGGTCAAAACAGAGATTATGTGCCATACTTCTAAAGTTCAATATGGTCATTCAGTTAATTGTGTGGAATGCTGGCTAAAGTGCTAGACCTATGCAGTCGAAGAACTTTTTATCTCCTGCACGAAGTTTTGGTCTTTGTAAACTCTCAGTTGCTTATACCCATTAGATATATTGTGAAAGTAACATAAGTTGTCTGTCATGAATGCTAACCATTGCACTTTTTGCTCAAAAGCACCATTGAGATCAGTCTATTTTTCAGTAACCAAGAAATGAGTTCTGGTTTGGGAATAGCCACGAGGAAGGTCAGAAGCTAGGTTACTGATAAGACCATGGGTGTTGGATATTTTATTTTTGTTCTGCTGATTGGTTGAAATACAATTGGGAAATGGATATTCTGAGAACTTCCACTTTCCAGCAGTGTTCTAGTTGCTTGCTGCTTTTGAACAAAAATATTTATTCAAAATTGCTTGATTAAAAGAATAATCCATTGTTGTTCATTTTGTCATCTGTATTTGCACTTACAAGAGTACCATTAGCATAATTAAATTAACATGTTTTTCTCCCACTCTTTCTTACATTGCCATGTACTCCAATATATTTATGCAATTTTAAGTGAAGATACATTTTATAGTTAAATCATGGAATTGAACTGATGATGTTTCTTCTTAAAATTCTATACTAAATCGTTGTCTTCAAGTCCTAAACGACTGTGGGGTTATAATAATATTTAATTTAAAATCATACCTATTCTTTTGCAAGTTTATAATACTGATGATGATACTAGGGGGAAGACATATAAACAGAAAAGTAAACAAGTAATTTTGAAGAAAACACATTGACTTCAGGTGCCTGTCATTTGAAATCTTGTGTGATATGTTCATGCAATGACAGTGCTCTGTTCTGTATGTCTTGTACCTAGGTAGATTAAATAATTTATTTTTTTTTTATAAAATCTTAAACTGCAGAAATAAGGGCTTAGTAAAAGGGACATTTTCACTGTTCTTTTGTCACAATATGATTCTTCACTTGCTTTTTTTATGTATTTCAGATGCAAAAAATGCAATAATTACCTCTCCTACTACAGAATTACTCTCAAAGGAAACAGTAATTTTGAAACCATGGTTTTCAGCAAACTTTGAAAAAAATCCTGCATTTTAATAAATCCTGATTTTTCAGGAATCCTTGCATAGCTGATATCTATATGTCCAATAATTCTAACCAAAATGACATGCAACATGTTCCATAGGGGGTGTAAAATAAGGAGCAGTTTGTCTGTTTTAAATCTTTTGAGGGTTTCCTAGCATATAATGCTTTGTATGAGTTATTTGTGCATACATGTATGAGCTGTATTTTACACAGGCCACCCCATTATAATTAGGTGTTTAATTTTTATATCATTGAATTTCGTTGGAAGGAGGCTGTCAAATTTCAGATAGGTCCATGTGGTCTTTCAGACAAATATTCATAGAACCATAGAATAGTTAGGGTTGGAAAGGACTTTTAAATATTCTAGTTCCAACTCCTGGGCAGGGACACCACATACTGAAACATGTCACCTGAAGCTCTGTCCAACCTGGCCTTGAACACTGCCAGGGATGGAGCATTTATCACTTCTTTGGGCAACCTGTTCCAGTGTCTCTGCACTTCTTCCTTATATCTAACCCTTACTTTCCCTGTTGAAGTTTAAACCCATTAACCCTTGTCCTGTCTGTACAGTCCCTGATGAAGAGTCCCTATCCAGCATCCCTGTGGGGCCCCTTCAGATACTGAAAGGCTGCTGAGGACTTTATGCAGTCTTCTCCAGGCTGAACAGCCCCAACTTTCTCAGCCTGTCTTCATACAGGAGGTGCTCCAGGCCCCTGATCATCCTTTTGGCCCTCCTCTGGACTTGTTCATAGAATCATAGAATAGTTAGGGTTGGAAAGGACCTTAAGATCATCAGGTTCCAACACCCCTGCCATAAGCAGGGACACCTCACACTGAACCATGTCACCCAAAGCTTCGTCCAACCTGGCCTTAAACACTGCCAGGGATGGAGCACTGACAATCTCCCTGGCCAACCCGTTCCAGCATCTCACCACCCTAACAGGAAAGAATTTCTTCCTTATATCCAATCAAAACCTCTCCTGTTTAAGCTTGAACCCGTTACCCCTTCTCCTATCACTACAGTCCCTAATGAAGAGTCCCTCCCCAGCATCCCTATAGGCCCCCTTCAGATACTGGAAGGCTGCTATGAGGCAGCCTTCTCTTCTCCAGGCTGAACAGACCCAACTCTCTCAGCCTGTCTTCGTGTGGGAGATGCTTCAGTCCCTCGATCATCCTCGTGGCCCTCCTCTGGACTTGTTCCAACAGCTCCATGTCCTTTTGATGTTGAGGACACCAGAACTGCAGGCAATCTTCCAGGTGAGGTCTCACGAGAGCAGAGTAAAGGGGCAGGATCCCCTCCCTTGACCTGCTGGTCACGCTTCTTTTTATGCAGCCTAGGATATGGTTGGCTTTCTGGGCTGCAAGCACACACTGAGGCTGGCTCATGTTCATTTTCTCATCGACCACCACCCCCAAGTCCTTCTCCGCAGGGCTGCTCTGAATCTCTTCTTGGCCCAACCTGTAGTTGTGCCTGGGGTTGCTCCGACCCAGGTGTAGGACCTTGCACTTGGCATGGTTGAACTTCATGAGGTTGGCATCAGCCCACCTCACAAGCGTGTCAAGGTCCCTCTGGATGGCATTCCTCCCCTCCAGCATATCCACTGAACCACACAGCGTGGTGTTATCAGCAAAGTTGCTGAAGGAACACTCAATCCCACTTCTACCTTTGCTGCTTCTGCAGATTTCAGTTTTCTCAATTTTAGCTTAATTTTCAGGTCATACCTTCTTCCTGTTCAACACTTTCATCTGAGAGCATGTCTATACTGAACTAATGCTGAGTCAGTATAAGTACTAGAAAGAATCTATCCAAGCATCGTCAAGCTGTGAGACATGATAATAAGGCCACATGCATTCTTCACTATACAATGCAGTATGGCCTTATCCTTAATCCTCCTTGTCCAGAGTCTCTTGCTCCATTAATCTGCAGCTCCTGCCCTCAGCTGCCCGAGTACCAGGGTGAAGCAGTCTCTCTGTTTACCATACTGCCTGGGTAAGCAGAGAGATCCTACTCCTGTGGCCTGGATGATGGAAGCCAGAAGAGGAAACCTAGGTGCTCTCAAAGCTTATCTGGGATTTGTGTAAACTGACAAAAAACCAGACAGGTATAGCAGCTTGCCAAACACTTGATGCATTCATCGTTCTTTTCTGTGCTGGGATCATCTTACTACATGCTGTCTTACACAGCTTGCTGTTCTTTGTACTGGTTTTGTTGAGTTTATTTTTGCTTAAACGAAGAACACATTTTCTGGAAGGAAGTTATTTCTTGCTGTTATGAGGCTTAATAAAGTTGGGTTCCTTTAGAACCTGCATTACCTCTTGGCAGCTGCTGGAGCAAGTATTCATAGCCACATATGATAATGAAAGAAAATTCAGTATTCTGTTGGACTATTTGAGAAAGCCCCTACTAAAGAAGAATTTTGCCATCATTTTGTCTCCTCAGATTTACCATGCTAATCTGTGTTACGTTTCGTGTAAAGGTAATTTGTTCACACTAGGCATGTTACGTGATGTTTAAGACATTGACATAATGAATGCATGTGAACAATATGTATTCATTTAATTTCAACATATGAAACAACATCTGTCAATTTTTATGGTGAAAGCAGGGAAAGTACCTTGGGCAGTGAGAAAGTGATGGTGAAGAAGTAATACCAGTAACGATGTTAATGCAGGGAATTCTAGCTCTGCCTGGTAATCTTTCAGCACACAATTTTGCATTGCCTTATTCCACTGCCTAAAATTTTATATGAAATACATATATTTCTATTGGTGTAGACAGCAAAATACAATACAGGTGCTCACCTTAAGCACTGAATATTTCAGGTACACAAAATGGTCTCATATTTAAAGAGAAATTTTGCATTAAGACTGAAAAGCTAGATGAAAATAATGAATCTTGAGACAGACCTTGATGTAAAATTTCTCTTTAAATTATAGGTTTGATAAATAGTACTTTTTTGCAGAATTGTAATCTCCATTCTCCTGCATGCTCCCCAAATTATGGTGAGTCACTATAAAGATTATTTATAATCTGAGTTTCTTCCTTTATATACAGGCACTCAATATCTTTAAGCATTGAAATACTTAGCTGGTTTAGCAGGCTAATATAGGCGTGTTTTGACAGTCTTGTTTCCAAACACCTTTTCTTGCAATATGATGGGTATTTCTTCAAGGTTTGCTCTTTGAACATGCATCAAGCTCTCCATTCATACAGGCTTTTGCATTCTAGTGAAACCAATGCCAAAGGTAGCATTGATGTTACAGAGTCTATAACTGTGTTGCATTGCTGGGTGGGAGGTGGTGATAAGTGGAAATAATAATGCTAGAAATCTACTGAGAAATGTTATTGTCTAACCAGATAGAATTGCAACAAAGTATAACAAGCAAACAGGGAAACCTATTCTAAGTTCAGGTAATAAACTCTGCAGTTGAAGTAGGAAAAAAAAGTGGGATTAGATGAGAAAGACCATTATTGCATCAAAATGATGCATCTGCAAGCTCCTTTCATGAGTGTTTTATGACTAGGCAAACACATTTTCTTGTTGGCTTCTGCAGTAAATGTTTCTCCTTTATTACTTGATAGCCACTTAGAATTTAGCCTGATTTTTAACAGTGCTAATATACAGTACTAGGAAAATTTATTTGAATAAAATAAAGCTACATTCTTCTAAACTGGAGTCATAATATTAATACTTAAAATACACAGCAATATGCTGAGAAAATGGGATAGTTATTTAGATATATTATAAAATGTATCCCACTACTTTGATGTGATTCACTACTATTTCACCAAACGAATTTAACAGTCTCCTGTGGAGAGGGAATAGTGCAATTAAAATTAGTAACAGAGATTTTCACTTTCATATATCTAATTCAGGGATGGATGATAATCATATCTCTAATTCAGGGACAGATGATAATGAATTAAATACTTTTTCCTTCTTCTGAAGTCAAACGAGTATTAAATGAATCTGAGCTAGTTTTCATATCTAAAGAGTGTCCCTGTGTGTAGTTACAGCATCTGGAGACAGATTTTCACATGAGAGATGTGTTCCAGATCAGGTTTGCATGTTTGTTGTCTTTTTGGTTGTGAGTTTTTTTGTTGGGTTTGTTGGTTGGTTTGGTGGGGTTTTTTTGTTTGTTTCTGTATTAGATTCCTGACAATTATTTGAGTTTATTTTAGCAATTACTAAAAATTACGCTTCCAAAAGCAGAGAACTTACTGGGAAGAGGACTGCTGTCATTAAATTTTCCTTGGACAAAACTTAAGGAAGATAGAGCAAAAGATTGATAGCCCTGGGAACAATAGTCTCTAGACACTTGTTAATCAGACCTTGGGAAACCCAATGGATAATTCTCCAGGGTGAAGTGGCTAAATTTGTTTGTAGACATTATGAATAAGAAGCCATTTGCAACTCTTTATGAAGCAGCATAAAACCCCAATAAGGATATGCTGTTGTCTGTGTATCATGTTAATCCTAAAAAGCCCCAAAAAAACAAACCTCATTCCTCCTCCTGGTACGTCTCATAATTAGACAAGGAAATTAGATATCACTTCTTAAGCAAATAAGTCATGTGCAAGAGTCACGTTAACTCTTCACCTAACTACTGATTAAATAATCGTTGTTTATTAATTGGGGTCTACTGTTAAGATGGTACTTTTGATGACTCCTGCTGCATCACTAAGTTTGCAATACATGTGATCACTTTTGTTTCTTAATAAAAACATTTAAATAAGCAATTAAACAAACAAACCCATGGCCCTGTGCTGACTGCTCTTGCAGATGGTATGTAAATACTGAAAAACGTAAATTAACCATTCTTTAGAGACCTGACCAGTAATGGGGCTGATGAAGAATGGGAATCAAAACAACTGTGAGTTATAGGTAGATTTTGGGATTTTGTGCACTGTTAACATGTGTGGTGGGTTGACCACCAAAGCCACTGTCACTCGCTTCCTCACCTGGACAGGGAAGAAAAATTACAATGAAAGGCTCGTGGGCCAAGACAAGGAAAGGGAGAGATGACTCGGTAATTCCCATCATGGGCGAAAACAGACTCAGGGAAAAAGTTTGATACCAATCAAATCAGAGCGAGTTAATGAGAAATAAAACCAATTCTTGTAAACACCTTTCCCCCACCCCTCCCTTCCCAGGCTTATCTTTACTGCTGATTTTCTCTACCTCCTTCCCCACCATTAACACCAAGGGTAGGGGAACAGGGGCTGCAGTCAGTTCATCACACATTGTCTCTGCCCTTCTTCCTCCTCAGGGGAGGACTCACATTCTTCCCTGCTTCACTGTGGGGTCCTTCCGACAGAAGACAGTCCTGCACAGGGTTGGAAAGGACCTTAAGATCATCTAGTTCCAACACCCCTGCCATAAGCAGGGACACCTCACACTAAACCATGTCACCCAAGGCTTCATCCAACCTGGCCTTGAACACTGCCAGGGATGGAGCACTCACAACCTCCCTGGGCAACCCATTCCAGCATCTCACCACCCTAACAGGAAAGAATTTCTTCCTTATATCCAATCAAAACCTCTCCTGTTTAAGTTTGAACCCGTTACCCCTTCTCCTATCACTACAGTCCCTAATGAAGAGTCCCTCCCCAGCATCCCTATAGGCCCCCTTCAGATACTGGAAGGCCGCTATGAGGTGTCCACGCAGCCTTCTCTTNCAAAACCTCTCCTGTTTAAGTTTGAACCCGTTACCCCTTCTCCTATCACTACAGTCCCTAATGAAGAGTCCCTCCCCAGCATCCCTATAGGCCCCCTTCAGATACTGGAAGGCCGCTATGAGGTGTCCACGCAGCCTTCTCTTCTCCAGGCTGAACAGACCCAACTCTCTCAGCCTGTCTTCGTGTGGGAGAT
>NDXB01013257.1:0-74670 GCA_002631895.1 Agapornis roseicollis | reverse complement strand
CCCCCCCCGCCCTGTTTTGCAGAGGAAATCCTGGATCAGCATGACAGCTCCCTAGGCCATAAAACCTCAATCTCTGGAGTTTTAATGGTCCCAGCCTGTCTGGTCCCTCCACAATCTAATTAAGCCGAAATATCATCATCTGAGACACATCAAGTCCAGAACCATTGTATCAAGAGCAAGAACCATTGTGCCCCTGGAGATGTTGCTTTGTTCAGGATTACTGGGAAGCTAACGAATAGGATAGAGGGGGGCATTTGTCTCATGTTTCTGCCCCAGTCCCAGCAGCCACAGAGCACAGTCCTTGCATACCTGTGCATCAGGAGATAGTCAGCCTGATTCCTGCATGCTGGATCATGATGCTGGGCTCTGTGCACCTCTTGATAATCTTGAGGTCATGCAGGCTCTCAAAAAGGCTTTCTCTGGCACCCAAACCACTGCTGCCTTGTAGTGGTGAGTTCAGGGGGATCAGAACTTGATGATCTTAATGTCCTTTCCAACCCTAACAATTCTATGATCCTATGAGGTGTTAAATTGTCAACTGCAATCATGCTGTAGTAGAAGGAAGCCTTTTGGGTAGCATTGACCCAAATCCCACAGTACCTCAGGACAAGTGTCTCCTGATCAATTGATCCTGAATCAATTCTTTGTGAGGCCATCACAGAGCAACAGGAATGGGTGATGTTGTCTGCAGTGTTACTAGAGTGCTGCACAGCAATGGGCTGCACAAAAAGAAACTTTCTCATGGCTTTCTGTTTAGATACATGTTGCTTAAGTCCACTCTAGTGTTTAGGTAGATAACTGTAAGCTCTGGCTAGCTGTGTCTAGCTGCCTTATGGATGTGCTCAGGACTAAGACTTCTTACGGAACAGTACTTGACTAAAACCAGCATCTCCCTCAGCTTTCCTTAACTGTAGTTTGGGAGGAAAGATAAGCTGCCTTCCTTCACGATGCAGGGAGTGTTTGACTCAGAACATTGCTTGCTCATGGTGCTCTTTTACAGGATAGAAGTTTGGGTTCAGATATCTTTGAAGCAAGTTCATGTAGATCCTGTTCCTGGAGGTTGCAGAGGGGATGAGGTGTTGACACCTTCCCTGTGTGTCAACCTTCTACTGAAATTGGGTGACCAGAGCAGCTGCTCTGTGATGATAACTTCACATCACAGCCGCAGAAATGTCTTTTGTGGGTCACACCAGAGTTTCACTTAGATCGGTGTCCTGCTTTGGTAATGTACAAAGGCTGATGTCTAGGGAAGAGCATAAGAATAGAACAAATGTATAGTGATTCCTACAGTACTCCTCTGACTAGCTGAGGGAGTCATGGAACTAGAGAAGATGATGCCTTTATGTTGACTGCCCTTTTAAAGACTTTCATCAGTACTAGTGGGCAGTTTTCCTAGCTCCTGTTTGTCTCTTTGTCCTGTTTTACCCCACCACCTCAATTTAGAGACACTTTGGAAAATGTTTAGCAGTAATGGACCCATTGGAAATCACTTTGGTGTTGAATGCAACAGATTCCTTTGATTAGCCATTTAGATGCTGGAGCTATTGATTAGTGAAGATCCAGCTTTTGATTACTGGTACAAACCCATTTGCTCAGTATAGCAAAACCCAAGATGGGTGGCCAGAAATTTTACCTACTGAATCAGAATTCAGTGTCCTCTCATGAAAAAGAAATGAGAAATTGTTTTCTGCCTATTTTATTTCAAAACAATAGTCTTATCTCTATTTCAGTAAGTCTGTGGTTTATTAACAGTGAAGATAAGTCCTGTGCATTCAAAACATTCCTCTCTTCTGCATCCTGAAAAGCAATCAATAGACTCATAGCAACATTGGCACTTAGCAGACATTAACCACAACTAAGAGTGAGGTTAACACTGCAAACCCGTTTGCTCAGGAAGTTCTTCAGACAAAGCTGAAATACAGTGTTCCTGTCTGGCAGCAGAGAACAAATTAAGCATTTTTCTTAGCTCTTAAAATGCTTTTAAATGCCAGCATTCTCATGGGGAAAATTGGTTTCTGAAAAGAATTTGCATCAAAATTAGCCTTGTGCCCACTTCTTTAGAAAAAAGTTGGTTGTCCTTTATTTTCATAACCTCTGTGTCAAGTATCCCAAGTATGAGGAAATACTGAGTTCTGAATCCTACTTTCAGCAGCAGTTTCCCTTCAGACAGCCTTTTTTCCTGCCAGAAAGCTGATGCCAGTTTCTCTCGCAGTACAGTTTGGATGGGGCAGTGCCAACCAGCGCAGCCGTGACTCTGAGGCTGTTAATTCTGGTGCTGCCAGAGCCCAGTGGAGGTTTGAGGTCTTGTTATTCTGGGTGTTATACAGCAGGACAAAAGAGATGAACCCTGCCAAGAAGTACCTACAAACAGGAAAAGGAAAGACAGCTGGAATCTGCTGCATTGGAGACTGCTGAGAAATGACCGAGATGTGGGGAAAGCCAGGTTGGACAGAGTCTTGGGCAACATGGTCTAGTGCGAGGTGTGCCTGCCCATGGCAGGGGGTTGGAACTTGATGATCTTAAGGTCCTTTCCAACCCAAACCATTTTATCATTCTGTGATTCTGTGAAGGCTTTTCAAAGGTGGAAGCAACATAGATTACATAGATGTATAAATGTGAAGGGAGTTAATTAAACCTCATCTTCATCTATCTGGTTGGGTGTTCTCATTCAAAGTTAAGATGACTCAGTTGATGTTATTAAGCCACCTTCACTTCACAATTTTAATAAATTCCAGTGAGTTTTTCTTACTATCCCAATGTGGTACAACTCCCTTTTCCAAGCTGGGGCTAAAGGAAGGAAGGATAGAAGGAACAGGAGACATTCTACTTACACAGGATCAGAAAAAAGACAGCAGAGTGCCTTGTTAAAAAGATGAGGCTTGAGCAGATACCAGCCCTTTACACAATTTCTCACATGCAGAAAGTTTATAGGGGAGAAAATAAAGCACTGTCAAAGGCTGAAGAATGATAGAAGCTGAGAATAGTCACCCAGGGAAGGTCTGAAAGGTGAGAAGAGAAACCCTTGGTGAGGTGGAGCCAGTAGGTGCTAGGAAGCAAGAGGGCAAAAATAGGGAGTGAAGAAAATCAGAGTAATGCTTTGAAGGGAGCAGGCAAAACTGGAAAGGATGGCAGCTGTGAAATGATGCAAGAAATGACAAGATTTTAGAGAGGCTGAAGAAGATCAAGAAAACTGAGACATAGAAACATCCAGTGGAAGGAGCAAGTGAATCATAGAATAGTTAGGGTGGGAAAGGACCTTAAGATCATCTAGTTCCAACCCTCCTGCCATAAGCAGGGACACCTCACACTAAACCATATCACTCACGACCCTGTTCAGCCTGGCCTTGAACACTGCCAGGGATGGAGCACTCACAACCTCCCTGGCCAACCCATTCCAGTGCCTCACCACCCTAACAGGAAAAAATTTCTTCCTTATATCCAATCTAAACTTCCCCTGTTTAAGTTTGAACCCATTACCCCTTGTCCTGTCAGTACAGTCCCTAATGAAGAGTCCCTCCCCAGCATTCCTATAGGCCCCCTTCAGATACTGGAAGGCTGCTATGAGGTCTCCACGCAGCCTTCTCTTCTCCAGGCTGAACAGTCCCAACTCTCTCATCCTGTCTTCGTATTGGAGATGCTCCAGTCCCCTGATCATCTTTGTGGCCTTCCTCTGAACTTGTTCCAACAGCTCCATGTCCTTTTTATGTTGAAGACACCAGAACTACACACAATACTCCAAGTGAGGTCTCACAAGAGCAGGGTAGAAGGGCAGGATCACCTCTTTTGACCTGCTGGTCACGCTTCTTTTGATTCTATGACTTGGCAGACACAGAGCAGTACTAAAGCAGCTGTCAACATCAGTCAAGCAGACCAACAAAGGAACAGTCCATAGCAAAGGTGAGATCTGTTTCAGCGAGTATGAAACATAAACCACAGCTGCAGGACAAATCAAGGGAAAAGAGGAAAGGTGCCAGGTAATCAAATGGATGCCAGTGTGTAGGTGAGAGTTGGTGGGGGTGTGATTGGGAGGTAATGATGTAAGGGAAATTTAAAGTCCAGGGGAGGTTATCCAAGAGTTACCATGGGACAGCAATATCAGCATGGGGCAGGAAGAAGAGTTGGATGAAGTGGTGATGATGGGAAGAGGGTGAGTAAGAGCAGGGAGGTGCTAGAATTAGTAATAATGGGAAGAAAAGCCCAGCAGCTTCCCTCCACTTCCTCTCCCTGGAACAGAAGGTTGGGCCTAGTTGCTAAGAAAGGTGTGGGAGACAAAAGGAAGGAGTAAGACGACCATAGGAACAAGAAATGGTGAGATGCTATTGGAGGATGAGGGATGAAAGATAAAAAGGGAGGAGATATGAGTAGGCAAAGAAAAACTGAACGAAGACAAAGCAACAGTGCTGGAGGGGACAGGGAGGTGGGTGCATCTGGAGAAGACTTTTGACAATGCTACTTGGACTCCAGGCTGCTTTCAGTTCCTAACAGAAAGAGAGAAAAATGCAGGTCTCTGAGACTCAGAGGTGCCTCCTGCAGCCACAGCATGCTCAAGCCGTCACTAGTTCTTCCTCTGCCAGGCTGAGTTCCCATTTCCCTTTGGCACCTGGATCCTCACAGTCCATTATCCACAGTCACAGGACAGGTGTCTCAAAGGAAAGTACCCTGTCCCTGTGACAGAGGAAGAGCTTCATCAGTGCAAAGCTGAAAGATAGAACACCCTGAATGGCACAGACACCAGAGAAGAGCTTTGCCAAGGTTGCCCTATGCTGCGTTTCCAAACCAGCACTTCAAGTATGCAGAGCCACTATGCATTGGAAAAATCTTTGTCCTGAGGCAGCAGCGCTGTATCCCTCACAGTGCAGCGATCTAATGTCCAGGGAAACATCCTCCTTGTTCCTGGGTTGCAGGCAGAGCTGGAGAATGTCAGTAGCATCTTGTTCAAGAGCAACCTGGTCTAGTGTGAGGTGTCCATGCCCATGGCAGGGGGCTGGAACTAGATGATCTGAAGGTCCTTTCCAACCCTAACCATTCTGTAATTCTATGATTCTATGATTCTGTCTTCCAGCCCCACTGGCAGCCCCAGCTGTGCCTGGGGAGCATGCTGCCCTCCAAGCTGCCCCCTGTGAGATAAGGCGGGCAATGCTGTGCCACTTTGGGGCCACCCAACTGAGCCCACGGGTCCAATGGAGATGTAACTGCACGTTCAGGGAAACCTCCTCCTGGCTGGCAAATGCAGCAGTGCCTGCAGCAAAGCACTGTAGCAGAAATACCCGGCTCTTGTAGGGTGGCAGCCAGGGCTTAGGGTGGGATCTGGCCTTTCTCACAGCCCTGGTGACAGGAAGACCATTCATGAAGAAATCAGGCACAGCTCTCCAATGTTTTGGGGGTCGGCTTGTGCAACAGCAGTATTGTTTCCAGTCGCCACACTGACATGAAGATTTAGGCAATCGGGCTGCTTGGCAGGAGGCTCTTTCTGAAGAGGAAGGGGAAGCACAAATATCTCAGTGCTGCAGGAGGCTTGCTTGGAGTGTGTGAGGAACCAGGGGGGCTCTGGTTAATCCCTGTATGCGAAATGAGATGGAGGGAGGAGGCCTTGGCCAGGATGCCCATTTGACGCTAGCTTTAAATAACCTGTGCTCTGCATGGGTCAGAATGTTTAGTAGGTCTGAGTTATGCTTTGTCTTTATGCTCATCATGTAGCATTTTGGAAAGTTCTTTGGGAAACCTTGACTTGAAAATATATATAACGTCACTTTTGGGGAGGAGAGAGAGGAGGAGTGGGAATCATAGTTTTGGGAAGATCTCTTGACCTCAGAGAAGTTCATTTGTTCCTCTTGTCTATCTAATTAATGAAAAGTCATGTCTGGTCAACACTTTTTCAGTTATCTGTTTGAGATCTCCAACCACAAACAACTGCAAATATTTGAAGTCTTTGTGAATCACCCTAAAGGTTGAAAATCTTTTGTCTTTCTTCCAAATGCCAGCAGATACACCCACAGTTAATTCCAGGCATTAAATACCACAGGTTCAAAGTCTCCCAACTCTGCAGATCACCATCTGCACTCTACCATGTTTTTGGGGTATGTTACTGTAGGATAACATGACTTCAGTGATATGACTGGCAGCAAATTCATGGGGTCGTGCTGTGTAGCAACTGGAAGAATTAGTCTTGACTAATGAAATGCCTCTCTGCTTTGTTGCTGACAAAATCAAACACTAGTCTGAAATTCATTGTACTGGATGTCTGCCAGAAAACGCAATGCAATCCAGTTTATTTGAATTCCAAGTGTCCTGAGTAGGGCTGAAGCTGGAGTAAACAGTATCCCTAAGAAAAACATTGTGAGAGGAAAGCAGTTGCAGTCATTAAGGAAAAAGTAACCCCAAGCCATTGATCAATCTCGCTTTTTTCCTTGCCAAACAGAGACATAACAATAGCCTGCTCTTTAACAGAAGGACCTCAGCAAAAGAATATGCTCTACTGGTGTGAAAAAAATAGAGTTCCTTTCTCACTCCTGAGCTTCCAGGAGTGTGAGGTTCTTGGAAGTGCCTATTGGGAATGGGCTGTCTCTTGCTCCCTAGTGGAGGACCAGGAGGAGCATTAGAGAAATGAGCTTGGATAGATCTCTAAGTCAGTGGAGTCTATGTGGGTCCAGAAGATATTTGTTAGAGTTGGGAGATGAGTTCTCTGAGGCTCTCATCTTCACAAAGCATTCCTGATCCTCTCACAACCCCTTCAAGTGCCAAGCCTGGTGAGAGCCCTTACGTTGCAAAACCAGAGCTCCCTGTCTCCATCCCTGTTCCCGTCCCCCTCTCAGCCACTATCCCTGAGCTGGCAGTATGGGAGCTTCCTTGCAATCACAGCTCTGAGCCATTGGCTGTGGTGTCACCGGGCAAAGAGGAAAAGCGAGTAAGGGTAGCCCAGCCTGCATCCTCAACACTCCTAATTTCTGGCAGGGGGCTTAGCTCCTACTGTAGGAGTTAATGGGAGAAGAGTGAAAATAGGGGTCTAGAAGTTCTAAATTCTCCACTACATAGCCAGCCCATGCTGCAGGGCTCATCCAGATGCCCTCTACACCTTGGAGCTGCAATGAAAATCCATTTATTCTGGCAAAGTGGCAAAGGTCAGGATTTTGTGTACAACCCAAACCTTTGTCTCCATTGGAGGTTTTTCCCAGTGCTGTCTTGGACCCATCACTGGGCAAGGTCAAACCCACCAGTGTTGGGCTCTGGGATAATGTGTTTAAGAAGGCAGGGCTAAAAAGTGCCACAGAACAGCATCCAGAGAGAGAAGTGAGAATATGTGAGAGAAACAGCTCTGCAGGCACCAGGGACAGTGCAGAAGGAGGGGTGGGAGGTGTTTCAGGTGCTGCAGCAGGGGTTACTCTACAGCCTGTGGTGCAGACCATGGTAGAGCAGATCTCCACCTGCAGCCCATGGAGAGCCCCACACTGGAGCAGTGGGATGCCCAAAGGAGGCTGTGTCCCTCTAGGAAGCCCACTCTGGAGCAGGCTCCTGGCAGGTCTTGTGGCTCCATGGGGAGAGGAGCCCACACTGGAGCAGGTTTGCGGCAGTGCTTGCGACCCTTAGGAGACCCACACTGGAGCATCCTGTTACCGAAGGACTGCACCCATGGAAGGGACCCATGCTGGAGCAGTCTGTTACTGAAGGACTGCATCCCATGGAAGGGACCCATGCTGGAGCAGTCTGTTACTGAAGGACTGCATCCCATGGAAGGGACCCATGCTGGAGCAGTCTGTTACTGAAGGACTGCACCCCATGGAAGGGACCCATGCTGGAGCAGTCTGTTACTGAAGGACTGCACAGGTCGAAAAGACTCACGTTGGAGAAGTCTGTGAAGGACTGTGTCCCATGGGAAGGACCCCATGCTGGAGCAGGGGAAGAGTGTGAGGAGTCCTCCTGCTGAGGGGGAAGGAGTGGCAAACAGTATGTGAGGAATTGTCCTTAATCCCCATTCATCATCACCCTGTGGTGTCTGGGGGGAGGAGGTAAAGAAAATCAGGAGTAAAGTTGAGCCCAGGAAGAAGGGAGGGGTGTGGAGAAGGTCTTTTTAAGGTTTGTTTTCATTTCTCATTGTCTTATTCTGATTTGATTGGTAATAAGTTAAACTGATTTCCCCAGGTTGAATCTGTTTTGCCCGTGATGGTAACTGATGAGTGATCTCTCCCTGTCCTTATCTTGACCCACGAGCGTTTTTGTTACATTTTCTCTCCCCTGTCCAGCTGAGGAGGCAGTGATAGAGCAGCTTTGGTGGGCACCTAGCATCCAGCCAAGGTCAGCATATTACTACACAGACTCTCATCATGTCACATAACTATATACACAGAGCACTGGAAACAGAAGATGGAGCATCAGGATTTGGAGGTGGATGCTACCATCATAGCAATAAATGATACACTCCTCCTGAGGCAGGCTGATAGGAAAAGCAAGAAAAATGACCAAATCAAAGAATCTTAGAATAAGTACACCAATACAACAAACTTCTGAGGGCAGCAGGCTGGGTGCTGTGCCTTCCTAAGGCTGCAGCCCCACAAATGCCCAGCTCCCAACACACTCTTGCCATAAAACCATTGGCCTGAACGAAGCCACAGTGCTTCCCAATTGGTCTGCTTGTGCTGCTCTGCCTCCTGTGGTCAGCTCAGCCTTCACCAAAGCCCTCCTGGCTGGGTTGCCTGAACAGCTGTCTCAATAGCCATTTTCATGGGCTTGCTGTCTGGACCAAGGTGTGTTTACATGGCACATGCAGGCGGAACGGTGTCTACTTGGCAGGGAAAGTGGCATTTGGTAACACAGGGCTGGAAACCAAGCCACCTCTGTGGGAAGGAAGAGCTGCTAAAATGGAGCCCAACAGAATTAGTGCTGGGCATTTTGCCCCTAAAAGTCATAGAATCATTTAGTTTGGAAAAGACTCTTATGACCATCGAGTCCAACTAAAGTCAAAACATTGGCATTTCTGTAGGAGAATGGCTTGGAAAAGGTATGGTTTCAGATATAAAGGACTCAAGCAAGGCATGCCAGCTCTACAGCTGCCTGCTTCTTGTTTGTGTGCAGGCATTCTTTAATGACATAATCTCCTCTTGTTTAGCTTTTCTTCAAATGAGTCTACCAGATGGGCACACAAGAATTCAGACTGAATTGACATTTTTCTGGTAATTTCATTTAACTTATACTTTTCAATTTCTTCTGACAGGTTTTTTTTGACCCTGTACCTAGAAGCCGGACCCCAAATACCTTCAAGAACATGGGCCTAAGCCATTTTTATTATTAAAATAATGGAAATCTTTATTTTAATTTCAGTTGGAGTTACCAAAGCACATAAATGGAAGTAATTAACAGATACATTAAAGAAACTGTTTGCAAGCAAGTGATTGCAGAAGAAGAAGCCAATTTCAGCAAGTAAATTATCGGCTACTGGTGATTTGCCAGTAACAAGTATATATTCTACACTGTATAAACCAAACATTCATTTTATGTGACACAGCTATCTATGCTTCTACCAACCTGTGCATATGCCCATGCTAAAACAGGACAACCTGCAAGGAAGAGGAGTAGTTACCGGGTGCTTGTAGTAGTTTTTCATGGCTGGAAGGTATTTCCTGGCTCTCTTTTAGCCTCTTTTCTCTCTGTCTGTGGCCTTCAACAGGACTGTACTCTTCAACTCAAAAACATTATATGATTAGCATGCTTTAAACTGTTTCAGTTAATCTTGAAGTAAAATACCTACTCAGGTTTACACATCTAAATAATCCTTGAACTTTATGCAGGTTTAATGTTAAACAAATGCAAAATGCTGGGTCTCAAATCATTAGAACAAAGTTGTGCTGAGTGATGATCTCCATTAGAGTAAGTGGTCAGAAATTCCTTTAGCAGTGTTTAATGCAGCATTCCTATTTTCTTGTGCACAAACAAAGCAAATGTCACTGGAACATAGGGAAAGGCTGCTATGTTTTCACTTGGATCCAAAACAGCAATTGCAGCTTGTGTGGAAGCTAACTTGCTTAGACACAGCACAGCAGGTGTGGCTTTACCACATGGTGCTCAATCATGCCTGTATCGTAGCACGTGCTGCCACAGCCATACCTGTACTGATGCTGTGGCTGAATCCTGTTTGCTTATGTCCAAGTGAGCTGTCACCAGCACTCCAGATTGCAGAGGAGAGAAGCTCTCTGTACATAACCCTTGAGGTTTTCTATAAATATCTGATCAATTTGGCTCACTAAAATTCTTCTTTTGCATGTCTCTGTGCATCTGTCTCTTCTATTTGTAAACCTGCCTCTATAAACTGGTGGGATTGCCATTTCTACCTCAGAGGCTGAAGCTGTCTTTCTTTTGCATTAGTGACAAATATAAAGAATGAGTAAGTTTGTTTACCAGAAACAAAAAGCTGTTTCATTAGCTGAAGTAATTAGCAGAGCTCAAAGGAAGATGAAAAGATGAGGCAAGGAGCTCTGCTAGACTGTGCCAGCTGAGGACCTGCTGCAATGAGTTTTTCAGAAGAGCTGATACCCCACATGAGAACTGTGTATGTCATTAACTCATCAGTGTTCAAGTAAGCCCTTGATTCATAAACCAGAAAAGGCATTTCAAAGGTGCACTTGGGGCACAGGTGGCATTTAATGTAGAAGGATAAATTTGATACCTGACTGCATGACTGCTGCTATTGCACTGTGGCCACATCCTGGACGAGGCCCCTCAAGAAAGAGAGAACTGAAGTCAAAAGGGGATAACAAAGCAGTAATGTTCAAGCAACAGGGACAGCATCCAGAACAGTGAGGGGAACAGTGAAAAGTGAAGAGAGGAAGTTAACAATGTTGCTTGGCTCAATGAGGAACTAAGAGGCTGCAACAGACAGCAATATATTGAAAGTGTGTTATTATGTGTGTGCCTGATTTCAAGCTGTCTGCAAGCCTGTCCTTTAAAGATTCCTTCTCTTTGGTATGCTGCTTTGTTTTTAAAAGCCTCTCCCAGGCTGTAATAGTCAGGTTCTAGAAGGAAATATTCCAGGAGTGATGATAGACAGTCTTCTGGAGACCCCCACAGCTACAGGCTGGGACCAGCTCCCTTTGCTATCATGGCATGCCTATGCCATCACATAATTTGTCTCCCTACCTCAGTTCTGAACTACAGTCTCCCCCTTGCAAATGGCTGCTTGAATGGGAGCAGGTGTGTCTGACAGCAGACATGTAGCCTGAGATTTAGGTGCCGACTCTATGCTGGTCCCCCACGTACTCAGCAATGGGGCTATGCAGCAGCATGCTGGGATGGCTGTCTGGGCAGAAGCTGGTGCGGAGCAAAGCCTGCCCATGTTATTTGCCTTTCTTTGAATCATGCTTTTACTTGCTTGGTCTGTTTGTTTGGGGGTTTTGTTTGTTTTGGTTTGTTTTGTTTTCAGAAAATGTAGTGTTTATTTTTCCCAGTGCCTGCAGAATCATAGAATCAGCTAGGTAGGAAAAGACCTTTAAGATCATCAAGTCCAACCGTTACTCCAGGACTGCCAAGACCACCACTAAACCATGTCACTGAAGACTTCATCTACATAGGTTTTGAATGCTTCCAGGAACAGTCCATCACTTCCCTGGGAAGCCTGTTCCACGGCTTAGGGTTCCTAACCCCAGGAACCCTAACCAGGCATGTTCTTGTTCCAAGAAACTCTTGTCTCTTACCTCTACCTGGTCACTCAGCAGGCAAGAACTGTAATGCCTAACTTAGAAGCGCCACGTAGATCGGACAGTGCATCTCCCCAGTGCAAGACAACTGAAGCGAAAGCCCCATCCAGAAGTGGGGTGAAAGTTCAGCAAGAACAAAAGATATGAAGAAGGAATGACACTCCTTGTGTAGAAAGCTCTGTCTAGTCGTTAATATGCTGTGACCAGCCAGAGCTGAATACCCATGCCAGCTGCGAGGCCACAGTGACACGGGGAAAGAGACGTAAGGTAGCACGGTCCGTGAGTAACACGCGTGGACCAGTTGCGGCTCCGCTGGGTGCCGGGGGACAGGCTCAGGGCTCGGGATCAACCCGGGGACAAGTTTTCTGAAGGAGCCAGGTGAGCGACAGAGGATGCTGCTGGGACCGACAGACAGGGCGGGCGGGCCGGGGCCGGGTCGGCGGGGCCGCAGGGGGCGGAGGGCCGGCGCTCGCCTCCGCGGGGCCGCCCCGCTGCAGTGTCCCGGCAGCCCGGGAGGAGGAGACGGCGGGGCGCGCAGGAAGCAGCGGGGCAGCCCCGCGGAGACGGACGCCGGGCGGGCGGCAGCTCCGCGCCCCGCCGCTCCCGCCGCCCGCGTCCCCGACCCCATGGCGGAGCCCGCCGCGCTCCGAGCCGCGCCGCGGCCCTGGGCCGCCCTGCTGCTGCTGCTGGCCGCGCTCCTGCCAGCCGCTGCCCCAGGTAGGCACCGGGGGTGAGCTCCGGCCGCCCCACGCGTGTCGCCGCCGGGCGCTTCGGGGAGAGGCGCAGCGGGGCTGGGGCTCATAGGAGCGCCGCAGTGAAGGGTGAGCGGGTGCTTCGGTGCTCGCTGCCCTCGCCTGGCCGGGGGACAGGCGCAGCGGCGGCATCGCGGGGCGGGGAGACCCCTCGTCGAGCCGGGCGGAGCACCTGCCGCTGCCCGGCGACTGTGCCGTCCCTCCGACGGTGCCGGCAGCGCTGCCCTCCCGTAGGCAGGGGAGAGAGACCCTAGCGGGGACTGTGGGGGTCTGCAAAGCTGGACAAACCCCGAGGGCTCCCCGCGGCTCTCGGAGACCGGGACCCTCCGGTCAGCCCGCTGCGGCTCGCCTGCTCTTGGAGCAGCGCCGGGGAGCGGGGCTGCAGCCTGCAGGGACGCTCTCGGCCAGACCTGAGCTGAGGGCAACGGAAAGCTGCCGTCCTCTTGCCTGTAGCCCCCGGATGCCTTATTCCTGCTGGCACCGGGTGCGGGTCCTCCCGCGCGCCTGGGCTCTGCTGAAAAGCCCCTCTGGCGAGGTTAGCGACGTTGACGCCGGGCAGCCCCGGCGCCGAACAGCCCACTTCTCTCCGTTCCAGCCGCCGGAGCTCCGTGGATCGGACCCTGGAGCAGCCTGGGCGAGGCAGCGGCTGCTGTCATGATCCCAGGGACTCTGAGCCTTCGCTTTAACCTGCTCTGGAGGTGGCAGATCTTCCGTCCTTTCCCGCGTCCACTCTAACGGCAGTCCCTGCGGCACTGTTTGAACTGCAGGCAGCGCTGAGCCTCAGAGCTGCCTCAGCCTGTGCCCTCAAGGTCTTAGATCCAGAGACAGCTAGAGGCAGGGTATAGAGGGACATACGGACGCGTTTCAGCCCCTGATTTTAACTACTGGGGTTACAGTGGCCGAGCAGCTGGGTACACCTGCTCCCTGGCTCTGGCTATCCCATCTCCAGTACGGAGCTGCAGTTTGCAGAGGAGCCAGCCAAGCCTGGTAGTATCTCACCCCCTGGCAGCCCTGGGCTTAGGCAGGAAAGCCTGGGACCTAACGCCACCTGTAGCTCCTGGGGAGTTCTAGAGTGCAGCTAAACAGAGTGGAAAGATCTGTTTAACCTGGTGCAAGGAAAAGATCTTTGCGTCTGGTTTGAAGACCCTGTGCTCCCCTCCCTGCTCTCTCCTCTGTAACTCTGTGGCAGAGTAGCAGCAGGCTGCTCAGCAGGAGGCTGAGCACAGAGCAGCTTTGCTGGTATGTGCCCATGTACCCACCGCTGTCTCTTTTTCTGTGACATGCTGTGCCCGTACGGGTTAAACCTGGTAGTCTCCTGGAAGCAGATTTGTAGTAGTGCTGCTCTGTGGCAATGGGAAATGGAGGAGGAATGGGATCTGCTGTCTATGGGGCTGCCTGCTGTCAAGTGAGAGGAAAAGAAGGGAAAGGAGCAGGGGAGTTTGTGTGCTGACAGCATGGGTAACATCCATGGGAAATATCATAGCCTCTGAGGAAAAGTGTTAGCTGTTGAGTGCAGGCAGGCTCTTGCTCTTCTGGCCGTGTAATGTCTACAGTGATTCTAGGGGTGTCTGAAACTTCACTGCAAATGTTGGATGTAACATCCGTACAGTCTTTCTGAGCTTGCAGTCCTGCTCCAGTGTGCTGTAAACCCAAGCCAATTTCTGAATAAACCCAAATGTCTTGGCATAACGCTGTGCGAGAGCTCTGCGTGTTTCCCAGCTACAGACCTCTGGAGCACACCAAAACCTGCTGCAGTGGGAGCACTGCGTGGTTAACCCCAGAGTGCCTGTGCAGGGATAGGGGTGGGCTGCACGTGTGCTTCTTGTCCCTGGTGGTGTGCTGGCCATGCTGAGCCATCATTGCTTTTTGTCTCCAGTCTAGAGAGTACTTTATAAGCCAGTAACCCAGGCTGGGCTCCAAACAAGTGCAGTCTCAGTCAGGAGGGCTGGGGGGTGCTGAAGTCCTTTCTCAGGGGGATAAAAGCTTTTGCTGAGTGCCTTTGCTTTCTCATCTTCTAGCTGTGTTTGAAATGGTCCCTTCCTGTCCTCCTTTCCTGGCTTGTCCAGCACATGCTCTGTCTAGGTGACCTGTTCCAAACCCACTCTGCACTTTGGAGCCTTTGCCCAAGTGCTGTGTCTGGGAGACACGGGGACTGCCTTGGCTCAGTGGAGGGACTCTGACAAAGGAAGTGAAAGAACCCTTCACTTTTTGTCAGTGAAATGAAAAGGTTTCCCTCCAGTGAGGGGAGGGTCTGGCATTGGGCTGGTGCTGTCATTGACAGTGCTTCTGCTTATCAAAAAGGAAAGTTAGAGTGGGGCCTGTGCCCGGGATTGTGTGAGCAGTCTCTTGGGCCAAGGAAGTGTAAGGGAGCGGTGTTGTGCCAGAGCCAGCTTAAGGGGCAGATCCCATTTATGTATTGCCAAGAGAGATTCTGTTGCTTGCTGTCAGATCCTGTGCATTGGAGGATGGATACTGAGGACAGAAAGCAGTCCTGTAGGATCCCTCCTTGGCTGCTTTTAGACAAACAATGCTCGAGCACCACCAGTGGCCAGTGGGAGCAGTTTTGGAGGAACGTTAAGATGAGGCTGTGCCCATAGCAAGAGCCTTTTTGACCAACTCTCATTTTCCCTCCTTGTCGAGACTGTGTGACATAAACAGAGAAAGCAGAAGGGTCTCCAAGGGAATTTTCCACTTCATTTAGCTCTAAGGAATGTATCTTCTCAGTTATTTAGGACAATGCTGTAATGGTATTAACTGTATAGCTCTGTACCAGCCTCTGGGTGTGTCAGAAGTATGTATGAAAGCCCTTGGGCCGTCCAAGTCTGTAATTCCGGCTCTTCAGACAGCATGTGGACTGAGGCTAGCTGGACAAGTGGTTGAGGAGATGCTTTCAGAAGCTGATCTATACAAAAGGAAAATGGGAGGGTATGAGGGTGAGTAAATCATGCAGCAAAACAAAGACATCCTTTCTCTCTGCTTGCAGAGGGAATGGGATCTTGTGCGTATTTTTCCAGTGTCCCAATAATACAGCTTCCTCCTTAGACACATTCAGTGCTGAAGTGACATTGCTATTTCTCAATGCAGGACACTAAAATGCTAAATGTGGCTTCTGAGTCTCAAGGATAGCTGAGGTCAGACTTCATGTCTGCTCCAAGTTGTGTGTATCTTTCTGCAGGTGGCCTATTGTCTCCAGATCAATGCAGCAAAGAAGTGTTTTCACCAGGCTCAGTTTCTGGTGCATGTCTAGGACCCATGGGTTCTCCAGCTAGCAGCTGTGTCACCTGGCTTTCTCCATCACTGGGGAAGAGCTCAGGCTTGTGGCTAAGACGGCACTGGAATCTGCTGGCATCAGGCACTGAGTCTCTTAAATTTACACTGCTGCCAGCTGAGGTACAACCAGGACTTTGACCATTTTTTGGCCAAAGACCTTTAGAGTGAGCCTGTGTTTAGTGGCCTTAACATGATGCCAAATACTCAAAAACCTGCAGCCAAACCAGCACCAGTGGTTTTGGGTTGTTCTTTTTCTTCCTTTTTTTTTTTTGTTTGTTTCTAGTTTTGCAATGTCAGAATCTGCTTATCTTATTTAACTTGAGTTACCTATCTTCATAAATCAGTACTTCTTAACTCCCTCCTCACCTACCCAAGCGAACCATCCATATCTAGGTGCATGCATGTATCATGGGAATATTACCCACTTGTGTGTGTGTGATTTCTGCTGGGGGGCAGAGGGAGGGCAGATGTTTAGCTATGCCTCCCCCAGGCTGATAATGCACCACGCAGATGAAGTGCTCACTTCTCCAGAGGGAGTCGAGTAGGCAGTGATGTGCCTTCCTGCCTGGAAGCTCCGTGCTGCCATTGCTATGCCCCAGGCTGAGGTGTACTGTGTTCTTGTGCAGCCCTGAGAGGGCACTGGCAGCCCTTCTTGCACTGCACTGATCCCTCGGGCACAGGGGGATGAACCACTGGGTGGTGAGGCAGTGAAATTCAGAGGGCAGCAGCAGATCTTGAAGCTGGGAAGATCCTTTCCCTCTGGCTGTGAACTTGCATTTTGGCTGTGTTTGCACTGACACCATAGCAGCTGAGGAGTGGTGTGGCTTACATTTTCAGGGCAATAGAAGAGTGATGGGTCTCTCGAAGAAGTGTGAGGTTGTCTAGAAAATCCTCTGCTCTGCATGACCTATTATAAAGCCTTTGAAATCATGTTTACATTTTCTTATATGTGTTTGCTATACTGCTGCTTACTCTGCTGCACTCTTGGCTACAAAACATAGTGTTGAATGTTCACAAACTGCAGTGCCAAAATAAGCACCGCCAAGATCAAGACAGTGGCTTAAAAAGTACAAGATTTTAAAAACAGGAATTGCTGAGATCTTTTGCTTTGCTGTCTGTGCTCTGAGTCTCGTGACACCCTGGATGTCTAGGGATCTGGGGAGACAGCATAGTTTAGTCTGCATCTCCACTGCCTGTCTCTTACCAAAGAAGCACTTAAATGAGCAAGGGGATTTTGTACTAACTGTACCTGGCTAGATGGACTTCTGATGCTCTGATCCCAGCTCTCACATTCGTTCTTACTTGCAGGTATCAACAGCATTTGCCTGCAGCACCTCCATAGTTGTATTAGTTTCCTTTGGGGATGTACAGGCACCTGGAAAGTATCAGGTTTCCCTGGTTCCTCTTTAAGATTTAGACAAGCTTAATGAAAAGGAGCTTTTTCTATAGCAGACCACATGGTTGAGTGCTTAAGTACTATACTGGTAGCAGAGTTAACATGAGCAACATCAAACAGTGTTTACATGATGGCTCCTTCATTGCTCAGTCTTGTCTTGCCTGGGGAGATGGAAGGTTGTGCTCACAGCTCTTGTGCCTCTGGTCCCTTGCAAGACCTGTGCTGACCTCCGACCCACCATTAGCTCTTCATAAATTGCATCTGTGCCATGGGATGCAGGAGCATTTTGGGGTGCATACCCTGGCTGTGTCAGACTCCCATGGTATGGTAAGAGTAGACCATGCTTCAGTGCCTCTGAAATCCATCTGCATGTGTGTCTCCATTGCAGTGTAGGTGCTTGCATTTGTCAGAGTTGGTCTATATTTAAAGCAGATAGCCCCCAGGGGTGGAGAAGCAAGGAAAGGTGGAAAAAAGACCAAAGTCATGTAGCAATTGTGTGCTCTAAACAGAGAGCTTTTCCTAAACAGAGACAAATTGTTAGTTACGTGAGATGACATACTGAAATCCTGTAGTAAAGAAGGCAGTCCATGCTTCTCCTTGCCCTGGAAAAAGACCTGGAAGGTACATCCATATTTCACTATGTACATTATTAAGAAGTGGTCTGGAGAAGTGTGTGTTTTAAATCATCCCTCAACAGTGGGTAACTTGATCATCAAACCTGCTCTTCATTAAATAGAGCAGATTACCCTTTGAGGACTGTGGACTGTGTTCATGTTTCATTGTTCTAGTACAGCTATTTTGCTATTACACAGTCATCAAGTCTTCTTGGGCATCTTGCAATGTTCGAGTTCCAGTGAATCTTTCTGTTTGTATTCTTTTGGTGTTAAACTGATTATTCTTCCACTGGAGGACTCTGTTGTTCTTAATGTATACATCTGCTGTAAAATAAGAGGCAAGTCTTCAAATGGCTATTTGTCTCCATGTTTACTGTGTAGTTGGCTGCAGTATATTGGCTGAAACTGTTTTTTGGGGAAAAGTGCAGAAGTGCTGGAGGTGGAGTGTTATATTTTCCTGTCTCTAAAATAACAACTGAAATGAGGGAAATTGAATAGTTAGCATGGTTTATTTTGGTATTCTGTAGCTAAGTGCTTTATTCCTCCTTTCAGAGTGGCATTGTTGGAAGGATGTAGGGAGTGGGAAAGGGTTTAGCTGGTAACAGAGAACAGCTACTGAGTTTACCCTAAAACTCCCACAATAGAAAGTGGCAGATGTGACTGGTGAATCATGCTGCTGTGGCTGGCAGCTTGTGATGCCGAGTGCCCAGACCAACCCCCTCCACCTTCCTGGCCAGCCCTCTCAGAGCTCCCGCATGCTCCTGCTGCCAAGGGATGGGAGCATGGGAGCAGAACCCTGTGCCTACCCCTGCCACCCTTCTGGAAGCCTGGGAAATAACCAGGACTTGTGTTTTTAGCCTTGGGAAGCCAGCATTAATTTTACCTGTGCTGCTAAGGTCACTGGCCAGCTCCGCAGGCTGTGGCCAGATAGATGGAGAACTGGATTTAGATGCTGTTATTCCAGCTAAGTAGAGTCTTGCTTCACGTGGCAGTCCTGCCGAAATACCTATTGGCATCAGAATCTGGCCCTGCATGAGCAATTGTGCTGCACTTTTGCATAGTCTGAATGTCTTTCCTTTTTGTCACCTTTTGAAGCCATGCCACGTTCTGTGACATAATTGTGTGTTCTTTAGTGTCGGATGCTTTGCAGGTGTCCCTGCAGCTCACGCACAGAGAGGCTCTAGCATTCTGAGGCTGATGGTGATCCAGGGACTTGGCAGAATACTTGCTCCACTTTGCAAGAGTGGATGCTCTGGGTTAGGTGTTTGCAGACTTACTGTCAGCTGGGCTTCATGTTGGCTTCTCTCCTAGCCATGGCATTGGTTTGTTGTTTCTGGTCTCCCAAAATAAATGTATTATAAACAATTTAAGAGTGAATGGTAGTGATGGAAAGGGTCCGTCTGGCTGGACTGAAACTTAAGTCTGCTTTCAGGTTGCATGTATTTTTAATATACATACTTGGTAAGTGTCTGAAGACTTATTACTGGGGAGGTGGGATGGGGATCGCAGGACCTGGTTTCATTCATAGTTCTCAGGCAGACTTTCAAAGTGATGTCTTGCCTTTTCTGGGATCCACTGGCCCTGTCTGACAAACTATCTGCATGCTTTTCCAGTGCTGTGGTGCCGGAGAGCTGCCCAACCTCAGCCGCTGTTCCCTTCTACTCGAAACTTTCCAAACCAGTCGTGATGACTGAAAACTTCTGTGAGATGCTCAGCAGTATTTCCACAGGGTTTTATCAAACCTCAGTGAGAGGTACTGTCATCCCACATAGCATCCCTGCCAGGCAATGAGCTGACTGTCCCTGGGGTGGAGAAGGGTTTCCCTCTACAACTGAGGACACAGGTTCTGATGTTGTCCTACTGTAGACTCCTTCCTGTCTACTGTGTATTGGGCTGTGATTTGTGATATGCTTACACACATACTTACCTGCTGTGTGACATCAGTGGACACAGCTGAAGGACGTACATGCATGTTATTTTGCTGGATCAAGTCTGCAGACTGATGTAGCTTGGTGTCTGCCTTTCCAATCTGGAGACGTTAACCCAGCTGCACCACAGAGAAGTGCTTGAAGGTGAATTCAGCTTGGTGATCAGCTCATGTTTCTCTGGTGAAAGAGACTGTGAGCACAGGGATGGAGAGCCTGAAAATGTAGGGTATCATTTATACCAAGTTAGAGCTGCACTTGGAGTGTGTGGCATTAAAGACCTGAAAATTTTCCCACCAATAAGGGTGTGAATGGCATTAATCCCTTGGAGTGTCTGGTGCTAGCAGGACAGAAGAAATGGCTATATTCCTAAAGAAACAAAGCCAACAGAAAAATAAGCTCTTCCATGATGGCACAGCAATAGTATTGAAAACCTAGGGAGCCTACACCGTAAACAGCAATACTAGCAAGCCAAATTCTCATTAGATGTGTGTAGTGATGTACCTTTTTGTTTGCAATGTGATGATTGCTCTGCTAGGGGGTGAGTTCCTGTTCTTCACTCTAAATGGCTGCTGTAAGTCAAGCTGGTTCCTCTGAGAGTGTGAGTGCATGAAAGCCGTTCCCGGTCAGGGTCAAGGCTGCTGCATGCAAGGTAATACCTGTTTATTGCCACGAGATGTCTCAGACCATAGAGGAATCCTCAGCTGCCCTCCCAGCAGCTCAGACCCGGAGCGGGTTGTGCCATGCCCGTGGAGGTGCTGATTGCTGAGGGCAAGACACCTCTGCAAACACACTCATTTTCCTCTGCAAAACCAGCTGTTTAAGTTACCCTCGGGGAGAGATGATGAGTGGTATGAGACACTGTGAGGTTCTGGTCACGTTTGGTACCATGCTGTGCAGGTCAGGCTGGAAACCTGCAGCTGATGGTGTGACATGGGAATGGGAATGACTGTGGTACCTTGGAGGGATGGAAATGGGTTTCAGACTGCCATTTTAGTAAAGTTAAAAGAGAAATGGCTTTGTGTTGGCTCAAGTCTGTCCCTGTGGTGGTGACGAGTGAGCCGTCCCATGTATTCTTGTAGCTATACAAGAAGGCTGGTGTGGGCATGGCTGTGCCTGCACAGTAGTGCAGTGGGAGCATGTCTAGAAGAGGATGGTTTCTACACTCCCCATTGGGAATGGAGGGGAGGAACCACCCATGTATGTGTTGACTGAGGGAAGGAAGAGGGAAATACAAGATAAATGTGGGTTTTTTTTTTCTAGCACCAGCAGATTGAGAGGAAGGATGGCAGCCCAGTGGAGAGAGATGGAGAGATGAGATAACTGATGGACCTCAGGGTCTTGGTGGTATGCATCAGAGTAGCTGATGAGTTAGTATGGATGTTCCTGAAAGAAGGTGGTGTGCCTGGAGAGAGAGGGGGTTAATTAAGTAGAATGGGTTCCCACCATTCTACCTCTTGCTTTCCTTGGGGAGAAGCAAGTTTTTTCTGAAGACCAGGGCCTTGCAGAACAAGTGGCTAATAGTTGCAGTAAGGGTGGCAGAAACAAACCCTATGTATCCAAACACAAGAGCCTCCATAAAGTTAGCTATAGGGTTTGCAAGATTGTTGGCAATGAAAATGACCCATTTGGCTTTTTCAGCAAGAGGGGCCTCTTGTGAAAGCATATTTTAAGCTGCTTGTGCTGTATAAATATATATATTTTAAAACCCCCACTTTTGTTACGGTTGCAAGCAGTCCCTGTAAAAACCGACAAGGCAAACACTAAAACTTTCAAACGTCTGTAGCAGCTTTTCAGTAATTTGGGGCCCCTTTGTATGGAAGGAAATCACTGTGTTTCAGGAAGCTTTCCTGCTTTAACAAAATGTTTGTGCTACTGAACGGTAGCAGATGGCCACCCCAGAAGACGTTAGTGAGTTGCTTAAGCTACTTGTAAAGCAGTGCAAATTTCTTTGGCTTCCTAGCCTTGGTTTGATGGATCTGAGCTGGGGATTTGCCTCTGCTGTCACTGCAGGTTTGCTTCCTCAGTGTTGGCCTTGCAGAACATCCAGATCCAGGCTGCACATAACTCTGTTGAGAAGCATCTCCTTGCACGCCATGCAGTGGAAGATCTGTGACTGCAGAAGATATTACTGTCATAGAAGTAAGGGCTGGTTTTCAGCAGGAGCTCATATAGGGACTGTGCAAAATTGGTTCAGAGCTCACAAAGTGGGGAGTGC
Organism: Agapornis roseicollis; assembly: GCA_002631895.1. Lineage (NCBI taxonomy): Eukaryota > Metazoa > Chordata > Aves > Psittaciformes > Psittacidae > Agapornis > Agapornis roseicollis. The sequence goes on along the minus strand of NDXB01013257.1, from coordinate 52,814 downwards.
CAAATGGGTGTTTTGTTATTTGAAAACTTCATTCCTTGTCAGAGAGTCACCTAGCAGCAGTCAGACAGTGCACCGTATCAACACTCTTTCACTCCATCGCTTCTTCCAGTCTCCCACTTTGCGTGTTCAAACAGCAATACGTGAATAACACAAAGTAGGAGTCCATGCATATTGGTAATGTATGGCTCTGGCAGACTGCTAGTTATGGCATATTAAGGGTTCTGGAAGTCTAATATGGTTCTTCCTGAGACTTGCTGTCCTGATTTTTGCAGAGGTTTTTTTGAGTTGAAGGGTTGATTTTCTTCCCCAGACATTCCTCTTGCCATATATCCCACTGGTCAGGGATGCTCTGTGCTGCATGGGGACAAGCTACAAGTTTTGCACCTCAACACTGGAGGGAAAGCCATCAGTTGCTTTGTAGATACTTGTATTTCTAGTCCTAGATATCCCTGGGCTAAAGCAAGGAAGATGGCATGGATTCTCTTTTGCAAACCTGTACAGCTGTGAGTGCATCTTTTTGATATATTGAGCTGCTTTTCAGGGGTATTAGTTAAGTAAAAGCTTTGCTGACCATCCCAGGTAGCACTTGACAGACCACAATGTGCAAACTGATGTGGTGATGGCAAGTGGCTGCTGCCATCAGTCATGTTTGCTCCGCTATGCTAGTTGAAGACATTGTTTTGAATATAACTGCAGAGGTTTGCTTTTTGAACGTGAAATAAGAAAGTAATTTATCAGTATGCCTATCCATTTCTTACCTGAGCCCAAACTAGTGCAGAGCTCCTAATAATACCGATAATATTACTCTGACCATTTCCTTGGCATGTATTTTGTCTAGTATCTATGAGCTTTGCACTTTGGGAGACTTAGGAGTGTATGCCACCAACCTCCCTTTTTATAGGGTACAAAATGTTTGGAGCTAGATGATCTTACTTTCCAACCCAAACTATTCTATGACTCTGTGATTCTATGTACTTTTTGAAAGATCTTTTACCATAAATAATGTGGCATAAAGTTATTTAGAAGGTTCAAGGCTGGTGTTGTTTCAAGACATGAGTTGTGAACAGTTTTATAGGTAGATAAATAATGGTTTTGTGGGTTTTATTTGCATTTTGCATGAAGAGGAAGAAGCAAAGACTGTGTTATTTTAGGATGTACTTTTTCCAGTTCCTATGAAGAAACCTAATCTCTGAGAGCTGCTAATGAAAGAGCAAACACCAAAAGAGTGTTTTGTTCCTAGCAAACCCATATCTTGAGAAACTCTCAAATATTTCTGATTTATGAAAGGTTTGCAAAGTGAAATAGAAATTGAGAGTTTAAACTTTTTTGTTTCCTTCACACATGATGAAGCTTGAATTCCTATTCTCTGACTTTGTGAGTCTGAGGCATTTTTGGCAGTTTCTAGTGGAAAGTTGAACGTGCACTTCAACTAGAGATGGAATGGAAAGGCTTTACATAAACATGTGAATCTCCAATAGATTAAAATATCTGTGTTGCTGTACAGGACAAGGGAGCAGGTTTTGATATACTGAGGTGGTTTTGGAGAGAGGTGTAAACCACCCTCACCCCATACAAGTAATCCAGAGCCCTTAAGAAGGATGATTGGGTAAATCCTTCTTAAGGATGCATAAAGAAATGAACCAACAGCAGAGCCACACCACCCAGATTTCCCACACTGTGGATCCAGAGCTAATCTTTGCTTCAGAAATGTCTCACTGACCCTCTTCTAGTGTATGTGTGTGAAAATCACAGTTTTCAAAATCTCAGGATTTTCAAAATCTCAGGTATCTGAAGAACACTTGAAGCCACGAGTTTCTGGCTAGCTGTGGCTTGGTTAACACTCATCGCTGTTTCCACAGATGACTGATGTACTCCGTTTGGTGGGTGTTAACATGCCCAAGATGAATAGGATTATCAGAGGCTCTGTGGAGTGTGGGTGTGAGGGTGAAGGTGGCTGAGAGCTTTTGGTTCACCCCCACAACCTGACACCCCTAACTAATACAGAGGAGGTTAGCTTTGAGGATCTGCCATAAAACATCCCAGCAGCCCAGAGCTGAGTGAGGTTTGGACAGAAATCAGGTATTTGAATACAAGTATTTCATCGAAAATACAATTCAGATATAAAGTGAATAATATGAAGTAAGCATATAAAGCTTTGTGCTTTATGGATGTGGGTAACCACTGCTTGATATGATTGGAGTAAAAGCTGGTGTAGAAAGAGAACTGTGCTGCCTGCTGTGACTTTCCCTAAACCTAGTCCATATCTCCCATCAGGATAATTATGCCCAATGTTTTCTTCAGCCTTTGAATAATCAGGGCCTCATTCTTCACTTGACTGCCTCTGTAATGTGCCACTGATTTTAGTGAGATTCCACTAACATGAAAGCAGAGCAATGGAGTGAAAATTTAGGTTCATAAGAAGTAATCCAGGTGTGCAGTATACAGCCGCTGTCACGGTTTAGTTAGCCTCCTAATGAGCAGTACAGTTTTAGTAGGTGTGTTTTCCTTCCTGGAGATCTGTGGCCATACCTGCAGGAAGCAGGACATAGGTTGGCTCACAGGAACGCATGCTCTGCCTCTGACTTGTGTTCCCTGCCAACCCACTTCAAAGCTAGCTCAGGCTGCTGGGTTACGAGTGAGGGAGCAGCGGTATAGGGGATGCATGACAGCCTAGAAACAATGCTCTTTTCTTACTGCCTCTCCTGTGGGCATCCTTTGAGGCCCACCTAGAGAGGAATAGGCTGGCTCACCTGCAAGCCATCTTTATGGGTGGTAAGAATAAATGTGGGTAGGCTGCAATGCAGTCCCATGTCCAGACTGGGCAGAGTGGCATCATGCAAGCTCCATGCTGGTGTCTGTGCTGGAGAGAAGGGCATCCATGGACCTGTGATCCTGAGCAGCTGGGTCACCCTTCTTGGCTAGCCATATCTGTGTGGGCATCAGCTGTGGGTGCAGAAGTATCAGCTTCAACCTATAGAAAGCTCTGCATGTATTCCTTCACGTGGAAACTCTAAAGAAAGCTTTCCCTTGGTGGCAACTTCACAAAGTATGAGAAAACCACTGAGATTAAGTCAGTCTGAGTCATGTTTCCATGAAACCATCAGAAATTTTCAGATAAAAAGAGCAGTGCTGGCAGATGATCTAATTCTTTCCTACTGCCATGGTGGATTTTACCATGTGCATTTGTACTGCGGTCAATTCTTTCTCATAGAAACATGCGCAGAGATTATGGCTCAGAAGTGGTAGCTCTCTGTGCAGGAATCAGTATATTTTACAAGAGGATTAATATCCGTTTTAGTGCAAGCTTTGTGTTATCTTTGTGCCTCCTTCTGCTGTTGTCATAGGCAAAATTGCCAAGTTGTTAGAGGAGAATGAGTGTTGCTGCTCATTACAGGTTGTGCAGCCAAAATCCTGCCTGGGTTCCAAGGAACACTTCCAGTAGCCCCACACCCCTGACAGCCTTTGAAAGGTTTGGGGTACAAGCAGCAGACTGGGGCAGCCAAAATTGTAGGTCTGTTAGCTTTGTGGCAACGATTTTTGCTAGTAGATACTATCATAGTAGAAATCACAGAACCCTAAGGGTTGGAAGGGTCCTCGAAAGATCATCTAGTCCAACCCCATCTTTCATGTTGGATGTGTCAGAAAAGGCAGGGATGAAGCTGTTGCCTATACAGATGCTGTGGCATCCCACAGAGCCATACCCATCACAGGTCTTCTGCCTTGTCCTCCAATATTGAGCCATTAGGAAAACATCTTGTTTGAGGGCATGTGTTTGACAATGGAGATGTGAAACTTGCAGAGGAAGACAGATAAGTTTTGACTTGGAATTTGATTACCCTGCCATACATGGTATGAATGGAGGTAGTGACCAGTGTTGAGGTGTGAAAAGGGGATTTGCAGTGGAAAGCATTTTGACATAAACTGGTTGTGGCCCCTTTGCCCTCCTGCCCCTATAGCAGAAATGCTTCCTAATCTCCCAGATTAGACCTGCAGAGAGGTTGGCCATGAACAGGGCAGCCCTGAACATTTGCCGGCTGGTTTTACCTGCTCTGCTCTTTCCAAGGAGCCCCTAAAGGTGATGCCACTCCGGCACCACTTTTTCTCCAAGTCAATGGATGGACAGCACCCCGGATGAACAGTTGCAGATTAGGGCCACAGCTGTGATGTGCTCTTATGGCCCCTTTGGGGTTGCTGGGGGTTTTTATCGCCACAGTGCTTTGGTCACTGAAGAAACCTGAATGGGAAGTGTCCAGAGGCAGCTGGTGTGATTGAGGAGGCTCAGTGGGCTCCCTTCAAAGAGTTTTGATGTAGAAGGAAACCTGTGTGTGAATGTCAATGGGAGAATGTGAAGCCTTCAGTACTTCACTGTTGGTTGTTCTCAAGTCATAATATATATATTAATCATGTAGAAATATGTTGTTGAGTTTGGAAAATGCCCTAGTCCTACTGTGCTTAGCATTCAGAAGGCTCTTCAAAGGGAGCACTGGAAACTTCTGTTGATGCTGTCAATTTAAAGAATGTCCTCTGGATGCCAGGTGACTCTTCTACAGATGTATAATGAATTGCTTTGCTTAAATCAGACACTACAGTTGGATACTGGTCCTCTGCCCAAAACTCCTGGCCAGAGCCCGGTGAATTATGGCACACTTTCCATTGTGCTTTGTAGGAACTAAAGCGTTCCAGTCTCCACTTTCTGCGCCAAGCAGAAGTGTGTGGAAATGTGCTGAGTGATTATTCTTTATTTTTCTCTGAGAGAAACAAAGGATTTATGTGTCACTCGTCTCCACTGCTTAAACTGATGGGCTTCTTTCCAGGACGTCTGAGGCTGAGTGGCATTAAAACAGTTGATCAGCCCACATAGGGACAAAATTGATGGAGCTTTTTAAAGTGCTAGGGAACCTACCAACCCAGTCAGCCTGAGTGTGGATTTGTTCTCCCATTCCAGTCCTACTTGCTCTGATCATATGCTCATGCTTTTATGTGTTAACTGCTGCAATGCTACAAAGATCCTCGTTAGACCTAGTGCTATGCTCTGTGCCATGGCTGGTCTGAAGTAACTCACTGGGTCTTCTGAAGTTAGAGCAATCAGCACATCTTGGTTCAGAGGGCCACATCAGCACTGTCTCTGATGTCTGAGCTGGCTTGCCAATGGCAGGAAATATCTTTGTAGAGTGAACTCTTCTGGGGATGGCCCTGATCCAGCCCTCATTGAAGCTGGTGGAATTGCTCTCACTTTCTCAACGGAACTTGGATCAAACCACTAACTTAAAGAAAAAAAAAAATACCAGTAATACTTTGCCAAAGTGACACAGAGTGTTAATTTTTGGGTGGAAAACAAGTATCTTCCTGTGGCATTTTGTCTGTTCTCTTTGTTACTTTTTTGCTGATGTGGCTTTGGGATAGCTGAATGGAGATAGGTAGCAGTGACAGTATGTGAAGGCAAGGACCAAAGCAGCAGCCCCTGTGTGTGTTGCTGGGTGAGAAAGGTGAGATGTTCTCTGTCCCTTGTGCCTCTCAGTTATGGAAAAATGCCATTTTTCTTTTCCTCTTCATAAAAAGCAACCAGATTGAAAGCCCTGACTTGCACAAAGGACCATAGAGCTTTAGACGTGTGGCTCTACTAGTAAACCTCTGCTTTCTCCTTTTTCAAGTACACTCTGTTCTGAAATCTATTTCAAATCAGGTAAAAAACCAAAGTGGTGCATCAGAATTGTCCCAGCCCTTAAAGCCAACATACAAAGTGATTTACCTGCTGAAAGCTGGTAGAGCAGTATGTGGAAAACAAAACCCATTGTGGGCATGACGAAGGGATGGGTGATCATGTTGTAAAGCATTTTTGAGCACAATGAACTTTTTTTCCTGATGAAGGTCTGGCTGTGTTACAGCCAGTACATGAACCTGAGTGTGAGTTTTCTCCCCACTTTCCCCTGGTGCCTCTGGCCAGGCTGGCATCCCTCAGTCTTTCTGCACCCTTGGGCAGATGCCTGTCTTGGTTTCACAAGTTGCCTACCAAGAGGGCAATTGTAAAGGTGCCCTTGAATATGTTTGCCACCTGTGCTATGAACTTGAGCGTCACCTCTCAAGCAGTTGCATTTAGGAGAGGCTGAAATAGTAGGTTTTAGGAGTGTGGATGCTTCACAACTTGACTGAATTTTAGAGTTGCCAGCTGAAGAATCAAAATATAGTGCTTTTTTTTTTTGTTTCTCTACTTATTCACTGTCATTCTTAGCTACAAGAACAGCTGAGATCCTCATGGTGGTAGGGCTTGGACATGTACGAGAGTGCATGGTATACACAAGTGTTATATCCCAAAGAAATAGCTCAGAGACCTAAGAGCCACCTCTGGCTGAGGTACTTTTCTAGTTCTGGTAATGGGTTTTGGGAGGGATGCTGCAGGGTGTTTGTAAACTGAATGGCTCAGCTCTGAAACTATTGGAGATTGGCAGCGGTGTGAGGTTATTATCTCAGAGGACAATTGATTGTGCTCAGGGAGCAGTTAAGGACTTCCTAAGAAAGGGATCTACTCTTTGTGGAGGGTGAATGTACTGAGCAGTTTGGCCCGCTTTATTCAATCTTCACATTTTATTTAATCTGTTTAGTCTGGTAAAGCAGCAGTAGTGTAAAACCCAGGGTACAGAGCCAGTCAGTCTCATACGATGCTTAGAACTTCATTTTTTAAATTAAAACTAATAACAAAAACCAAAACACCGACACCCCTCCCAAAAAACAAACCCAAGCCAAACGCGAGCAACAAAATAAGTAACAAATCCCACCAGTTTGCTACTGCAATGTAGACTGTGACGATTTTTGGTCAAGTTGCTCATGACAGGATTTCATTGCCAGCTGGCACTTTTGGCCTTTTCTAATGAAGGCAGTTGATCACTTTGTGGTGATTTTGTTTTCTCTAAGCAGCTACAACCTCTCTCTTCAAGCTCTTACTGTGCCTGTGGTTGGGTCACTGTGCTTAGCCTCCCAGGCTTCTAGCTGAAGTGAAAAGAGGAGTTGGTGGATGTTTATAGACTGTATGGATGTCATCTACTGACTGTGTCAAATGTGTCCTCTCTGCAGCAGAACCCATTTTATAGGTCCAGTTTTACAGTCTTGAAGCAATGGCACATAGAAGGAGAACGTAGAAAAGTTTTTGCTGACGAGGGAAGGCAAAACCATGAATTTGTACCTAGACTTTTGGTGCTAAATTGAATTGCCTGATTTTTTATGACCTCATATTTAAACTACTTATTTTTTCTCTTCTATTTTAATAGGTTTGAGTTGCTTGAGATATTTTTACCCACAGTTATAGACTGCTTACTAGGGGATCAGTACTTGCCTTTTCTTCTGGAGCTATTTCATGCTTTCCTTTGCTAGATAGTTAATGAAGCTCTCTGAAGAATCTGTGTGATTTGGCAAGTGCAAGCTGACTCTTTGTGTGGTTGTTTAGAGGATGTTTTACCCTAAGCTTTGACCTCATGATCTGGGCTTACCTCATTTGTAAAATGTTATCCCACAGTTCTGACATGCACAGAAACTTTGGCAGTAATAGTGGATATTTCAACTGGAAAATGTCAATACTGAGGCTTTAATGAGCCCTGCATTTTGGGGGCCAAGATACTATAAACAGATTCCTGCAGCTGTAGGTAATGTTGGATTTTTACACTGCAGAGAGCACAAGGGAGTGACTCTCATTCTTCAGAACATAGAAAAGGATTTGACTTTAGTTGAAGGTATCGCTTTAGATGAGGTGACTGCTGTCCTTGGCCATTTCTGGATGCCCATTTATCTGGGTTGGATTCAGCTGGCCAGGATGGAGCCTGTGATATGAGGATGTGTTTCACCATGGTGTATATACCATGGCATAACCAGGTAGAGAGCAAGATACTGGGGTTTCTGTTTGCCCTTGGTCCTTCTACTGGTAAATCTATTACCACTTCCTGCATCACAAGGAGTGCAAATTCCCAGATACAATCTGATGTGTCTTTTCTCCCTCTGGGAGGATGTGGTTTTATTTACAAACCTCTGCACCATGGTTGCTGAGGTTGGTGACCTTGTATACCTAGTGGATATTTAAGTGAGGCAAGTTTAATGCCATATTAATCTGTTTGGAGGTGGCTAGAGGACTTGTGCAAGGTCCTCTTAAGGGTGGATGAAGCCCAGCATCAAATGGCTACAGCTCTGTCTAGTCCTTCTTTCATTTCCACCATGCTACTTCACTCAGCCTTTTCTCAGTTTCAGCACTACATTTTTTCCCTGTCTGCTTTAGATTCCTGTGTGTTCCTATTCCCATATTCCAATATATTACCACAGTACTTCTTTCAGTGACTTTGGTGTCCCCTGTTTCAACTCTTCCTCTCTACACCCATTTTCTTGGACCTGTCCTTGCCTCACTTCATCCAAGATTGAAATGATGACTTGATTTTTCAAGAGGTTTTGCTTTCTTTAGCTCAGCATGGGAAAAATATCCACTGTGTAGCCTCTGGAGCAGGTTCAGATCTTGCCATCTCTAGGTTCACATCCAGCACCCAGATGTGCACTGAATGGGATCCTACTGAAGCAGAAAGGTGATGGGATGTGATCTCATCTTGCTTGACCTGTGGTGACAGCATCATCTAATTCTTTTTTTCATTAGCTGTGAGCTGTTCAAGACTATTGCTCCTGGGATGTTCAGTGTCCCCACAGGAAGGGGACATACTTTGGGAATAATTGAAATATTAGAAAGCCCTGGTATTAAAATCTCAGCTGATCTCCTGCATTTGGTATTAGGATTGATAAACTTCTCTTTACCTAAAGCCACATTGATTTTATATTGGATACTTTCCATATGGCTTTCTGGCTGGGCTGGTTTCTTTTGTATCCATTGTCCCTTATGACTCTCTATTTAAATTCCAGTTGGACACTGCAGCTTTGACTGGGAGAGCAGAGCTGATGGGCTGCAGAGTCTCTCCTGGTCAGCTCCGGCCAGTGAGCATAGAACACCACTAAGAGGAAACCCAGATGGTGTGCTTGAACAAGTCCTATGAGGAGCAGATGAAGGAACTGGGGTTGTTCAGCCTGGACAGAAAAAAGCTCAGGGAAGACCTTACTGCTCTCTAAAAATACCTGAAAGGAGGTTGTAGTGAGATGGGGGTCAGTTTCTTCTCCCCAGCAACAAGTGACAGGACAAGAGGAAATGGCCTCAAGGTGCACCAGGGGAGGTTTAGATTGGATATTAGGAATAATTTCTTCACTGAAAGGGCTGTCAAGCACTGGAACAGGCTGCCCAGGAAAGTGGTTGAGTCACCATCCCTGGAAGTATTTAAAAGACATGTAGATGTGGTGCTTAGGAGCATGGTTTAGTGGTGGACTTGGCAGTGACAGGTTAACAGTTAGATTTTATGATCTGAAAGGTCTTTTCCAACATAAGCACTCTATGATTCTTTGATTCCATTATTCTATGGTGAAAGCTTTCACCTAAGGCAGCTGGTGCAACATTAGAGCGGGTCCCAGGGAGGCTGTGCCATCTCCATCCTGGGGGGTTTTGAAGACTGAGTTGGGGAAGACCAGGGCTGGTCTCACATAGTGTTGGAGACAATTTATCTTTGAGGAAGCATGTGAGACCTCCAGGGATCCCTTCCAACCCGAATTTTGGCCTCTTCCAGTTCCCCATGGCGGTGCTGTGAATGAAGGCTGTGTGCCTACATGATCAGTGACTAACAAGCTTTTGGAATCTGTGTGGAGAAACTGCTCAGGGGAGCAAGAAAAAGAAACCACATGGGAGCAGGTGGGGGTTTTTAATAGAGTGTGTGACAGAATGTTTCTTGAAAAGCAGTCAGGGAGCCTCGTGAAAGCAGCCATATTTATTGTATAGCAAAAAGCACTTACTGTTTGTTAAACACTTAGGACCAGATCCAGTGCTGTGATCCAGCTGGTACACACTTCTCTGGCAACACAAAGTGTCTGTAAAACTAGCTTAATTGGCTCATTAATCTGGGTTTATAGGTGCTTCATTTTGCTGGGGTGGTGAGGAGCAGCCAGCAGAGAGAAGCTGCTGAAGTCCATGTATGGACTTCATGTATGATGTGTATGGAGTCATGTATGGACTGACCATCTGTTCTCCTGTAGGCAAAATAAAAAAGCAAGGTTTACCATGCTGAGCTGCACCCAAGGGTTTCAGTAGAAAAGTGGCATTTCTGAGGAATGTGTGGTTCTCTGCATGTGTTATACACCTCATCAGCACTGAAACCTTGCATTTCTCACAGGAATTTCAAGAGGAACTCTGCAAACAGCTTAGACAGTTTCTATGATCCCTTCCAAGGGGTAATTTACTGTTTGTTGGGAGTGTGTAAGAAGGTGCAACCTTGTCAGCAGATCAGGACCAGTGGGGAGTTTTTCTATAGAAGGTGTCACTGAGCAGAAATATTGGAAAAGGACATGCTTTTAGTGTAGACAGGAACATGCAGACATCAATACATACTTAAAGCAACATGTTTAAGTGCTGTCATGAATAAATACAAGCTCCTGAACTGGTGCTGAGAAGAGGCTCTCGGGTATTGATTGGGGATACTTTGGTGCATTGTCTTTCAATGTCTGTCCAGGTCTCTGACAGCTGTTGCTTTCCAGTCTCTTGTTCTCTTGACATTGGTGTGATTGCAGTGACTGGCTTAGCCAGCAAGTGAGTGGACTTGAAAGCAGCACAACCTCTGCACTGGCAGCTCACACAACCTTGAGCCTGATGGAATGGCATTGCTACAAAAGACTGAGAGACACCTGCTTCGAGTGTGAAATATAAATGATGAGGCAAAACCTCCCTACAAGTGTGGGAAGTCTCAGTCCTGGCTGGTGGTGCCATTACCTTTCTTCCTGCTGCCTGTTCTGCTTGCAGCCTGCACTGTAGAATGGTGCAGGTCATATGCAGTGGAGAATAACAAAAACTGAAGGTGCTATTCAGAGCAGCCAGACTGGTTGCTCGAGTAATCCTTGCATCAGAATCACTTTGTAGAAGGATGCTGCCAACTTGCCAGCATATATAAAAATAAACGATTTGCGTAAGGTACCTGTTACAGTACTGAATGCTCAGGGTGTCACATAGTGGGAGTTTGGGAAGTCAAGAGTTGAAGCATGTGCAGAACAGACTTGTTAAATGGGAGGCTGTCAGAAAGCAGAACCATTAGTGATGTGTTTAGAAGAAGAGAATCTGCTTTTAATGTGGATTGCTTTCTAAACCTTTGAAAGGTTCTGTGCTTCGTTTTATGCTGAACTTCAGCACTTGACAAAAAAATAATGTGCTGATGTCCTGAACTAGGGTAAGGGGAAGATTAAACAGGAAAGCTACAAGACATCCCCAGTTTCTGGCAGGAGTCCTTGTACTACGGTATGTTTTCCTTTTAGTGTCTTGCACCAGTCTGTCTGAAGAGCCTGGGAAAAGATGCAATTGAGTATTGCACATCCCACTTGGAAAACCTGTTGTTATTGCAGCTGGGTTTTATAGCAAAACTAAAAATCTATAAAATTATGCCTTTTTTCTGATGTAATTTAATAGTTGCACTTGCAACAGACACATGTTAGCTGCCATACATGTCATGTACTCCATAATAACAGTGATGGATCTTGTTTGTGTGTGTTTGCTTATTTTTTGAAGAGAAGGACATGCCAAACAGACCTCTGAGAATGCGTGCCCAGTCTCCAGATGGCAGGTTACCTTTCCGGTGGAAGCCACCTTATGGTGGAGCAGGCTTGAGGAGTCCACGCAGCAGATCCCAAGGTTACCTCCGTGGATATGGAGAGAGCAGCCGAAGGATGAGCTATGCTCCACTGTTGCAAGAGCGGCAAAACCAGGAAGCACGAAAACTAGGTGACTCTGTTTTCCCTGGTAGCATATCTAGCTGAGCTAGCACACTTCTGTTAGCCCCTGTGGCTGCTAGGTGATCACAGAGCCCGTGTTGTTGTAGCCATCAGACAACTTCCTCCTATAAATGAAACTGCTCACTATTAATTGCAGTCTTTAATATGTTCTTAACAGAAAAATGCTATGAGCTGTGTTGAAAGTGTTGCAGAACTTGATGCTGTGTTAAAGAGCAAGTTACTCCTATTAACAGCAGAGGGGAGGGCCGGGGTAAAGAGCTATAGTTCATATTGCATGTGGTGGGACTACTCTGAAATCCATTGTTGTTTTCGCTATGCTCTGTGTCCTTATGTTATTTCAGGCCAGTGTGGAAAAAAACCCAAAACGCTTTAATTAAATGTATCCACACTTACCATTAAAACTGTTTCATGGGCTCAGTACTAGAGTGTTACACTTGTTTGTCCATGTTCTTTCCAGATGCTTCATGAGGTCCTGGTCACCAAGGGCTCCTTAGACAGTCAGGTTGACCTCTTGTGTTCCCCCTGCCCTGCTGTGCAGTGATCATGCCCTAGATCATCTGCCCTCTATTTAAAGGATGTCACATTTAACAGTATCAATGGGGTTTGCAACTGTTCTGTTTCTGCAGAGGCTGAGCATTTTCCATTGTGCTGTATGTGTCACTTGCCTGTGTTGTGACTGACCTGTCTCTGTCAAGCTGTCTGAGCGCCTCTTGCCCCAGCAGGCACTAGGTCTGTGGTCAAGAGTCTGGCTTTGATCCTGCGCTGTTTGGGTGTGTTTGCTTCTTTCTTTCAACATCTCTCCTCTAGGCTGGGAGCCTGTCCTGCAGCTAATCTGGTCTTGGGTTACAAAATGAGGGATGGATCCAAAATCATACGTGGCTGCCAAAATTCCTGGCTTTGCAGTGTGCATGTCTATTTCCCCTTCAGCTTTGTGGGTTTTGTATTAAATGCATGTCTTTATCTCCATTTTTCCAAAGAGAGAGAACTTCTCAGCCACCTCCATCTGTGCTTCTCCCTTTTCATTTCTCATCCCCTCTCTAGTATTCACCTTTACATCTTTCTGTGCACCACTTGTGGAGGAGAGACTGGCATCTGTGCCAAGGTGACAGGGCTGAGACACATACCTATGGAAGATGCTCTCCTGTTTGATGCCCAGCACGTACCACTGCTCTGCAGGCTTAGAGCCTGCTCAGGCAGTACAGAAGTCAATGGAAACCTTGTTGTGGGCTTGGTGAGAGCTCAGTAACAAAGTTATCTTGATGAGAACTAGAACATCTACTTCTTGTTTTTGTTAGGTTTATGCTATGCTTTTTTTGAAGAGGAAGGACAAATGATGTTTAAATAATCAAATTATCAGGAGAAAAACTCAGTCCTAGAATACAGGACTTTTGTACTGGTCTTTTCATGTTAATAATTTGTTTTCCTGCTTCTAAAATACCAACGTATATTGAACCCTCTGACATAAATGTGGCTCTAAATAAATTAACTTTCAAGTAAGCTTCTCCTTTTGTGTCTCAGAAAAGAATAAAACAAAGTTTGCCTGAAAAGACTTACAGGAATACTTCTGTTTTCTCCCTGAATGTACAGCCTCTGAGTCAGTTCATGTGGTTTCGCTGCCATCAAGGAGCTCCCAAGGACAGAGCCAACCTGTCTATAGGTCATCTTTAACTAAAAGAAAAGTCACAGGTATTATTCTCTCACATCTGCTGTCAATTCATGGAGACATTTGATCACAATGAGATAGCTTTGTGATTTTTGGACTGCAAGTCTATTGGTGCTGGAGCTGCTAAGTTCTTCTCTGTGCATGAAAAAGCTTCATGGATGTCTCCGATTGTTTCTCCAGTTCAAGCAGGATTAATAAAATGATACAATTCTACAACATAGTTGGTTGGGGTTTCTGTTGTTGGGGTTTTGTTTGTTTGTTTGTTCTACCTGGTCCTGTCTAGCTGTTGGCAAATGTTATGCACTGCAATAACTGCATGAGAAAACTCAAAAGCTTTGTGAATAGGTCCCTAAGCCACTTTCCAGCCACTTTTGTGTCGTACTTGTTTGGCTTGGAAAACCTGGACTTGTCTGAGAACCCTCTGCATTAAGAACCTGATTGGAAGAAGTGAAATTTGCTTCCCTGCTGCCTGCCTTCTGTGTGGGCAGTGCTGAGATACCATGCCACCCTCTTAAAAGAATGGCAGTCTTTCCCTGAACTTCAGTCATACATGAGTGAGCTCCCTAGAGAATGAAATCATACTCCGGAGTTTACTGGCTCCTGTTCTTTCCTGAGACATCAATATTTTTCCATCTTCTACAAAAATTTGGCTGGAAAACTGCACCTTGTGCATTCCGTGCCTCTGGGATACTTGGGAATAGTTGCTAATAGGAAGAGTAATAAAACTTCCATAGGGCATTAGGTGGAGTAAGCCAGGCAAAGTGATGGACAAATAGAAAAAGGAGCATCAGCAAAATTAAAAACCTCAAAAAAAAAAATCAAATTAATTTCACTGAATTTTAAAGTTTTGTGGATATTTGAGAAAGAGACTGGTGTGTCAGAACAGCCAACTCCAGGGAGCTGCTTCTTTTTTTCTTTCTTTTTTAATTTTTGCCTTATCTACCATAAAAAATATTGCAAAGCTGTTGAATCTGAGCAACCTCTTTGAAGCACTCAAAAATGTCAAAAATGCAGGAATTTTCCCTTGTGAAGAGTTTTTTAAAGTCCATGGTTTTATTGACCTTCAAAATGAAACCAATTTTTAAGATCTCTAATGTTTTCATAAGGCAAGATTTCTGCTCTCCAGGCAGCTCTAGCAGTGAATTTGCCAGAGGCGATGAATGTCAGTATGTTAATAACACACTTGCTATAAGTAATGGTTTGGGGACTGAGAATGTTGAAGGACTGTAGAGTATATTAGAACCCTGGTCTTATAAGCAAACAGATGAAACGATGACAGCATGAGGTACCATCGGTAATCTATGTACTTGGTTTTTCACTGCATCTATATTTGTTATTCATCTGTGCTGTGTGTGCATTATCAAGTCAGTTGAAGACAGTTACTGTTTCTTATGAGAAGTCCAATGTTCTTATTGATGTGCTATTTTGTTTTGCCATTTCAGAGGAGGAAGAGGTGGAGGTGGCACAAGACATAACTGTTCGAGTTATGTCCTCTCAGTCTGTGCTTGTTGCTTGGACAGACACACTGTACAAAAAACAGAAGGTTGCAGCAAACAGGTAGTTAGGCCTGTGTTTTCTTTTCTGAATGCATACTTAAGGTGAACTGCTGAAGGTGAACACACTACTGATTGCTATTGCATTTATTTAATTAAAGTTGGTTGTGGGAATAATTCAGCTCAGGGCATAGAAATTTGCATATCTGTACCTATGCTAGTAGCTGGTAGGGGATGCTTCAGAAAAGCTGTTAGAAACCTGATGAGGGTGGATGTGAGGTGATGTACCCTCCTTGCCTCACAGACTATGCCTGGCTTGGTTCAGAAAGCCCTGCAGCTTCTCCCCTCTTCGAGTAAAAGGCTGGAAAGAGCAGTTTGTCCCTTAGGATGAAAGCAATCAGACTCCAGTAGAGGAAGGCACAAAAATGTTTGCTTAAAAGATGCTGGCTCTTGGTGGTAGTGGTACTTAGTTGTTTGCAGTTTGGTAGCTCCCCAATAAGCCCTAGCAGGCTAGCTAAGGGTAAAGCAGCCAAATCCATTTCAGGTTCTGCTAACTCTAGGTTTCAGTGTGTGAATTTTTATTTTCTCGTGTTTCTGATGCCAGACAATACAACATTCGCTATCGGGAAAAGGGGGAATCAGCAAGGTGGGATTACAAGCAGGTGTCCAACCGTCGGGCGCTGGTGGAGCATCTGCTGCCAGACACCATGTACGAGTTTGCAGTCCAAATCATAGAGGGAGAAAAGGAAGGCAAATGGAGTGTATCTGTTTACCAACGGACCCCAGAGGCAGGTGTGTATTCAGAATGTCCTTGAGGTAACACAGGTCTTAGGGTTTGAGCAGTGAAATAGGGCTGACTTGAGGGAAAGCCAGAATAAGTGGTTGTCTGGGGTAGCAGAGAACATGGGAAAAGCATTACTGCTGCCCGCATCCCTGCAGCAGTGCCCTGGAGAGCACACTGGCGCAGCAAGAACAGAGGGAGATGGTTTGAGTATTTCTGGTGGAAGGGTCAGCACCTTGGATCCCTGCAGCTATGTGTGCCCCTTCCTCTGATTGGGAGCAGCCCTGCTTCTGTCCCTGTCTGTGGGCAGCAGATTTAAATCCTACCTCTACCGCGAAGAAGCTGTGGGGCCCATTTGGTACAGGGATGTGGTCCATGGCAACCTACTTACATCATTCCAGATAAGCTACAGTAACAGTCTTGTGGAGACAGCCTGTAGCTAAAAGCATGGAATACAATTTCACCGCAGGAGCCTGGTAGAGAGGTGTAATAGAGGCATGCATGGACCTGGGCCATGTGTGCTTTTCATGTTTATCTTTGAAATGGCTGTATAGGAATTTCTGCTATGAGAAAAGGTGTGTCCTGTGTGAGTCAGCTTTTCTTACTTGCCTTTCTGCATACGGCTGTTTCACAGCTCCTTCCAGTGCACCTGAAAATTTAGATGTTTGGCCACTAAAGGGGAAACCAACATCTGTAGCAGCATCCTGGGATGCTCTCCCAGAGAGTGAAGGAAAAGTCAAAGGTAAGTCATCGCTGTCATTTTTTAACCCTCTCAGGGAGCTGGTCTTCTCAGAGCCAAACTGCCACTTTGCAGCGAGATGGAACCACTGACTGTGCCAGAAGTTTTTCACTTGTCAATGGCTTACAGTTGACTGAGATTCCTTGTTTCCAGTCCAACAGCTACGGACCATTGCTGGGAAGCCACCATCACCCTCTGCCTGGGGTGTCACAGATCTGTCTGGGGTGTCATGCGTGCATGCTTACCTCTTCTTCCATTAATAAGCAGGTCAAAATGGAGCTCAAGAAGGAGGTTTCCCAAAGGATTTGTAACAGTTAGGTGAAGAAGGAAAAGCTGGGTAGTTGCTAAGAAAGTAAGTGGGTTTATGTTGTGTTTTATTTCTAGTTTATCATGGAAAGAGAACTTCATCTTAAGTAAGTGCAAATAGTGATCTCAACAGATGCCACACATAAGCCTTGTGTACTGTAGCATTATTGTGCATGGTCATAAAGCTAGTTTGTCAGTGGTTGTTTCCTTGCATAGAATTTAAAAACAAGACAAAAC
Organism: Agapornis roseicollis; assembly: GCA_002631895.1. Classification (NCBI taxonomy): domain Eukaryota; kingdom Metazoa; phylum Chordata; class Aves; order Psittaciformes; family Psittacidae; genus Agapornis; species Agapornis roseicollis. The sequence continues at coordinate 35,760 of NDXB01013257.1, read as the reverse complement.
AGAAATTCTGGGTGTTTTTTCTTCTTTTTCCCCTGAAAATGACCTGGCTGATTTTTCAGCTGCTCCCATTCTCCAGCGGTTGACGGGATTGTGTTCTCAAGGTACACAAGTTTCTGGAGTTACCTTATCAGCACTGTAGCATCCCAGGATTTAAACAATCTTTGGCCTGGAGGGAAGTGCACTGTGTCTGCATACTAGACCTATTTTATGTGTTCTTCAGGGCAGTGGTGGAATTCCTTCCTCTTTGAAGTCAGGAGGAGTTTTGCCAATTGCTTCAGCGGAGCTGCAATTCTGTCCAAGAATTATTATTTGTTAAAGTAGGGTCATGCAAGGATATTATCTGAAATTTCAGATCTGCTCCTAATTTTGAGCAGTCTGTAGCCCTTTGTCCATTTTTTGTCTACTGATCCTCAGATGATTCATCCAAAGCAATCATTTGAAAGATACCTGATATTCAAGGGCTAAACACATTTACGTGTCTAATATATCATTGTTTTTCTTGAGTATGAAGTATTACAGGAGAAGTCTTGTTTTTAAACTAAATAAATGACAAAAGTGATATTTATACTGGCTAAATGAAATCACTGAATTAGCACTTCATAGTGTGCTAACTCAGTGATTTCATTGTTTTGATGGCGCACAGTAATCAGGAGTTTTTGTCTTTTGGTCCTTTTGTTTTTTAACCCTGTCCTTTTGTATAGTTGTACCACATATTATTGGGAGAATATATCCTCCAGTAGCCATTTGAGAGTTACCTGAAGTTACACCAGTGCCTCTGCAATTGAAACAACTCCTGTGTATCTTGAAACAAAATGAAACAATCAAAAGCATTCAAATACATTGATTTTTTTTTTCCAACTAAGCATTAAATGCATTGCATATAAAATGTTGAGGACTTTTTTTCCTGGATTTTAATAACTTGTGCATGACTTATTTCTTAACACAATGAATATGGGCTTATTTTCAGAAAAAAAGTAAGTTCCCTGGTTTTAGAGGTTTTTTATGTTCTAGAGTTTTCCCATCTGTGACTCCTCAGATGTTACTTTGTTTCTTTGCATGGAAAGAGAAAACTGGAAGCCTTTGGAATTTTTTTCCAAACCCCTGTTTTTATCCTATACCCGTGCCTCTTACAGAGGATTGAAAAGAAAAGGAAGCCTGAACATGTCTGAGATCTTACCTGCACTTCTTGAGAGTGTAATTGGAAGACTCCTCTTCATGCCTGTAGTTACTTCAATAGGGGTGCAATTTCTCTCAATGCAGAAAGCTAATACAGAGCACAGATACCACAGAACTGAAAAGTGAGAGCAGGGTGAGTTTCTTAAGCGGCAGCAAAAGACTGCTTTGCTGTCTCTGTAGTGGTGTTTGGTCCTGGCTATAGTGAAGCACAATGTATCAGATATAGATTTTGTTGGACAGGGCTGCTATTGGTATCACTTGGCAATATCCAATGCTGTTGTTTACTGGAAAAAGTATCTTTTCTGAATAAGAACATCCACCATACAGGCATGGATTTTACCTGCTGGCCTCTGGATTACAGGTAAAACCACCCTAAGCAATGGCTCAGCTGGAAACACTTATATTTGACTGTGGTAATACTGTTTCCAAATTTAAAGTAAATTTTTGGTGTTTTCATGGGGATGCCTCTCAGGCCCTATCACTGCTGAGGAATGAGTACATGGCCTTTGGACCTGGTAGAGTTTCACCACAATGGACTGGCAGAGCTGTTTTTGCATGACCAGGATCTTAAAGTACAGCACAATTATAGCTGTGTCCAGGAGTGTTGTAAATGTAGAATAAGAAAGTAATTAATAGTAATGAATAATGTCACCTGGTTTTAATACTGATGTCTTGAATGATAATTATGTAAATGCACTATGTATTTCTTCTTCCAATAATTTCAGTGGGACAGAAAATTTTATAGCATTCTTATTTGCTGTGTACATAGCTACAGTAAGCAACGCAATTTGTGTGTTGTCCACCATTTTGAGCGAGTCATGGTTTTGAATAATATTCTGTGGATCATGTGTTGTTGATTGCAGATATTTTGGTAGCTAGTCAGCAAGTACAAAATTCCTCTTGGAAAGTCCAAAATCTGCTCATGGTTCTTCAGGGTACTCGATTGCAGCAATCCACACTACCTAACATTTGCAGCCTTTCAGACTAGATTTCCACAGTGCATATTTTCCTGGCAATGTTCATACATGTCGTCTTCCTCCAGTGCATCTTCTCTTTGCAGGCTCCTTCTGTTGTTTCTGATTTAGGGCAGTTATTTTTTTTCCAGATGACTAATTTTTTCCATTTATTGGTTGATGTCCAGAAACAAAAAAAGTCTCCTTATGCAGCTCACCAAAACACACAGCAGTTGATGCTGTAACTTCCTCATGTCCCCCTACCTTCTCTAGAAGAGTGCACAGCTGCCATCTGGTTCCTCTTGGTGACACTTCACTGTGATGGGCATTGTTTCTTATGTATTTTTACAAAGGTATAGCTAATGTATTCCTTCTCGGTCATTAGGTCATTGATGTGGTTTAGTTTTGTCTGTTAAGATGAACAAAAGTTTAACTTACCTACATATATATGTGTCTCTCTCTCTCATGTCTTTGTACTCCAGCTGTTGACTCAACGTGCATTGCTAGTGTATTAATTTTAGTAATGCACGTTCTAATTCATCCTACCCATACAGTCTGTCCGCTGGAAACAGGACTGTTTTCAGTTTCCTCCTTCCAACCGTCTGCCAAATCATTTCAGAATACATTCTTTCATACGCCCCGGCTCTCAAGCCATTTGGAGCCAAGTCCATCACCTACTCTGGAGCTACAACATCAGCCATAATAGATGGTCTGCAGGCCGGGGAACGCTATATATTCAAAATCCGTGCAGCAAACAGGAGGGGACCAGGTCCTCAGTCTAAAGCCTTCAGTGTCGCCATCCCAGCAGGTGAGCACCAAGCCATGGACCAACTGCATAGTCCACTCATTCTAGTCTTGGTCCCAGTTGTGTTAATTATTGTTGACTTAGCGTCTTCTGCACTTCATCTAACCTATGTGATTCTGTTTATGTTAGCTCTTTTCATCACTAAATTGTCCAAATAGGTACTTCTAGATAAACATTTATCACTCTGCAGCATGTAAAAGGACATTTTATACACATTTTAATATCTTAAATAAATGCATGCCATGCCCTATTTGTTGCATGAAAACTCTGTGTGATCTTGTTATCCAAAGGTCAATGAATACAATGCTTTGGGGCTTTGTACTATTTGTGACACTCTTCTGAGACACTATTCATGTACTATTCTGAAAGTCACTCAGAGTGGTTTACTTAGATACCAATCCTTGTCTTTGCTTCTTGCCAAAAAGAAGCTGTTTTGGGGACACAAGATTTGCTGAGTTAACAAAAAATGTGGTCCACAGCTTCAGATGGGATAATGCAGCAGCCTGCCACCAATGTGACTAAGCTCTGCTGAAGATTAAGTTCCACTGCTGTTTACAGTCCCTGTTTTTAGATACTTGATTTCAATTGCTACAATTTTTACTCAAGCTGCAATAATTCCACATAGATACCTTCCTGCAAACCAAAACTTTCTCAGCCAGGCTCCACAGACTGGTTAATGCAGAAATAGCTGTTGTCTCACATTCTCTTAAGTTGCTCTTGCTACCTGGTTTCTCTCTTGATCAGTTTTTTGTGCTGCTTCTATTGTTGTGAATAAACCCTTTTTTTCTCTCCCAGCTGCTCATGAAGATTCAGTTGCTAAGCAACAAACAAATATTCCAGACAATTCAGAGGCTAAGAAAAACAGGAATGCTGGCTCATCTCCTTCTCAGACTTTGTCTGTTTCTTCAAAAGTCCAGCCATCGCTTTCCTCTAAGCAATCTTCTGTTCGTTCACCTAATGTTAGTGATAAGAAGAGTCTTCTTTCTGAATATAAGAATAAAATCTTGACTCGAGGGGTCCTGGGTAAATCTCAGTTACCTTCCAGAAAGACAGAAGAGCTGGAACCTGATCTCCAGTCCACTGAGGTGACAGATGATCGAGATTCCTCCCAAGAAGCTTCAACAACACCACCAAAAGCCCAGGATCAGAGAAATGTTAGACCCTTGTCCCCTAATCGGCCAGTGCACCCTTTCCTTGCCTCAGGGAGGACCTCTGTTCAAACCCACACATCAGAGGTGTCACGGCAGACAAGTACAGACAGACGTGAGCCACCAGCACTGTTACCATCATCTGCACAATCTTCTGCCTCATCTGTTCCTAAATACACAGATAATGAAACAAAGCAACTGAGGCAAAGCAACACCAGTGTGCCTTCTAAAACCTCTTCCCATCCTCTGCCAGCCAAAAATAATGAACTTGCAGGTAACGTGGAAGGAAAGCCAGACCCCATGCTGGTGAAAGTGTCTTCTAAAACTTCAGAGCCTGGTCCCGTGGCTTTGCCATCAAATCGGCAGTCTGCTATCTCTCATGAGGTTGTCCCAAGCCATTCCAGCAGGTCTGGCTCTCTAGGTCATTCACTTCAGCCCTCTTCCAAATCAGCAGTTTCCCACGCTCATGATAGCCATAATGAGTTTGACAGTGAAGAAGCATCAGACAGAGCAGTACAGCCCAGTTCTAGATCACAGCAAACAAGGCTGCCCTCAGGTTCCAGTTCTCGCACGTGGAAGGATTCTAAATTAGCTGCAGCAGCAGTCCAGATGAAGTCTGCTGTTTCTGGTCAAAATTCACCTCAGTCTCGCTCCTCTACTAGTGCTAAATCAAATGCAAAAGATGTTGATAAGAATTATAGGGAGGACTCACAAGATGCAAGCCCGTTATCTCGTTCTCTACCCTCCTCCAGGCAGTCTTCTTCAGCAATCTATTCCAAGAGAAGAAATCCTCAGGTCGATTCTGATTCTCACCTCAGAGAGACACATGGTGAAAAGTCATCCCGCTCTGACTCAGAAGAACAACAAAGCCGAGCAGCTGCTCCAGAAAAGCATTCTTTTTTGCAGTCTTCTCTTTCCAAGCATAAGCCTGAAGAGGAGGACAGTCAAGAAGTAAAAGAAATGCTTGCTCGATCAAAACCAAGTGTATCTTTGCCTAAAAAGGTGTTCTCTCATCTTCCATTGGAGAAGACCTCCCACTCAGAGCCTTCTAAGAAGGCACAAGCCAGTCCTTCCTTATTGCATTCAAGGGGCCGGCGCCTCCCGTCTCATGCCTCATCCCAGAGTAATGAAGAATTGCAGGAAGATGATGATGAGGATGTAACAGAAGTCAGTGACAGAGCAAGCAGACGCTCTGTGTTTCCTAAAGAGGTGTCCTCTTCTAGAAGATTACCTGCATCTTTCTCTCAGGGAAGCTCAAGTTCATCTCTATCAAAGCAACAGCAGACAGGTTCTCAGGTACCTTCCTATAAACCTAAACTCACTCAGCCACACTCCAGTTCTGCCAGTGATACAGCAAAAGACAACCAGTATAATCCAAGGTTGTCATCCATGTCTTCGAAACAATCTCATCCTTCATTACCTAGTCGCTCAAGGGTTGCTACAAGAACAGTGTCCCAAACAGAGAAAAACAATGGCTTGTTGCCCTCAAAAATGTCCAAAGCTGAACTTCCTCGAAAAGTTCCTTCCTCCTCTTCATCTAAATCTCGTCAGTCAGTTTCTAATGAAGAGGACGATTATTACAATGAATATGATCAGAAAGATGTGGAAGAGAAACCCACATCTTTGGCAGCAAAATTGTCCCCTTCTATTTCTAGGGGTAACAAAAACACGTATGAAGATGCTACTAGCAATCAGAGGAAATCTATGGACACTCTTCTACCTCACAAAGTAAGCTCTGAAGAGGAAGAGAAGGAAAAAACTCCAACATTAAAAATGTCTTCTCCTGAATCACCAGGAAGCTCTGCCATCGCATCACGGATTTCTCAATCCTCTAACAAGCATACCCAGTCTAAACCAAGCTTTGTCTGGCCACGTTCTTCTGCATCTACTACCACACACACTGTTTCTCCCACAGTTTCTTCCACTTTGTCCCCTCGCCAGCGACTACTGAACTCCAGGCTATGGAATCCTTCCCAACGGCAATTTGTTAGACCTCCTTATAGACAAGGTATCATGTCTTTGTTGTAGTGATATCACTGAAAGGTGTTTTGCCTAAGATCAGCAGTTAGATGAGAAGCCCTCCATCAAAATGCAGGTTCAATTATTTAGTGTAATGTATTACTTTTTATTTTGATGGTTTTAGCGGAGCCCAGTTCTTGAGGACATTGCTTTATTGGTGTAATGTAGTGCCCCCAGACCTTTGGTCCTGTGTTCTGATCTGCACAGGATCCCATGATACACAGAGTTAGGTACTAAATTGGAAAGAGGCTTCTATTCCTTACTGAGCAATAACTTCACTGAATGCTGCCTGAAAGGACATTTGTACTCAGAATATGGTATCCTCTCAGGTATATTGCTCTTTATCGTTACCTATTACTAAAAGGCTTTTGTAGGTTATATAGTGCTACCTTGCCCATATGTAGACAGTATGGTGTTTCCTCTTGATGTCCTGTTATTCTGTTTTCCATAATCAAATTTTAAGCCACTCTAATCTTTTTTTCTAAGTGAGAGCTCAGGGTTGCATGTTCCTGTTGAAGCCAGCTTGTGTGATGGTCAGGACTTTTATGTTTGGGGTTTGCGCCAAATGTTAGAGGTTTGCTTTCTGTCAGAATATCTTCTGACCTGGGTAGTAGAATGGAGAGTCCATTACACATCAAGTGTTTCCCATGTCACCTATGGAGAATCACAGACAGTCTCAGTCATATTGCTAGGCAGAAATGTTCTCTCTTCCTCCAGTGCATGGGCATCCATCTTCGTGTTGAGTGACCTGTAATAAATACCTTCTATGCTATATGTAGATATCTGTGTTTTTTTCAATGTGTCCTCACTGTTACAGAGTGAGAATCATGCAGCTGGACTATTGCATTTGCTATACTTTAGTCAGATTTGGTGTTGTGTTGAGGTCCACCAGCTTGTAAATCTTTAAGATGGGATCTAACAGGTCACAATGGTTGCTCACAGCAGAAAGGAAATGCCTGTTTTGCCGAGTGATGGCTCTTTCTGCTCTCGTATATGTCCAGATCAGTCAGAAAATGCATTTCTTTGCATTTTAAAATGTGGTTTGTAGGTTGCACAGATTCCCTCACAATAGGGTGTTTTCTGTTTCAGGTTACAATGGCAGACCTAATCTTACAACAAAAAATGGAAATGGAAAAATAATACCTGGTAATAACGGAAAGCCAAGTGGACAGAGAGTAATCAATGGCCCTCAAGGAACAAAGTGGGTAGGGTGACCTTCTCTCCAAATTCAAGATGCTTTGGCCTTTTATTGTACTTCCATTTTTACTAAGAAAAGAAAGAATAGTGAATGCCCTCAGTCAGCAAAGCTGTAAAGTGAGGTTAGTCTTAGAGATCTAATTTCTACTGTTCAATTGAAATCTAATGACAAATTCTCCATTTCCTTATTTGAATATTTTACATGTGTGATTTAAAACCCAGTGGCTTGAATTTCCAACTATGGCATTACTCCGACAAATTCAGTGAAACATTTTTCCCTCAGTCAGTTGGACTTCTACTCTCCAGTGTCTCTGAGCTTGTCTGCCATGCAGTGTGAATCGGTTCTGCCTGGAAGAGCTCTGCTTTTCCCCAAACTCATACTCTAGGGAGAAGCTTGTGAGCAAGAGTATCAAAATACAAAGTTATTCCATAAGTATCACGGTGCTTTAAAATGAACATGTATACGTATCTTTAAGCATTTTGCCACTTGTATAGACATGTTCCCAGTGGTATTTTCAGAACGCACCTAGGAAAGCCCCACTAGGTGCCTACATGCCTAGACCTTGTCTTTTGAAATCCTTTCCATTGACTTTATGACCAACCAACCGGGGGAAGGAACGGATGTCAGTAGAGCTGCTCACACATGGTGTGACTGGTAACAACAGTTATTTTATGGCCACTTCAATTTTACTGTTGGCATTAGAGGAACATAAAAAGGTGCATCAGATATGTCACATTCTAAGGAGGCATTTTGAAAAGCATGCTCAAAGCCCTTTCAGTAGATTCCAGAAAGTGGGTTAGAAAGGTCCTTGGGAGGCCATGTGGCTTCTCTGCCCCATGAGAAGAAGGCATTGCTGCAAGCAGGACAAACACCTTGTAAAGCAAGAGGATCTGTGTCAACATCTAGGGCCTGGACAGCTTCAGAGACTGATCTTATGATGTACTGTCCCTCTGCTACAGTCATTTCTCCATGACCAAATGTAAGTCTGTCTTGCCAGCCTGGAACTGCTGCTCACATCCTCTTCCCAGTTTCCTCCCAGCACTTAACACTGTTTTCATTTGTGTACTCTGTGGCTCAGAATCTGTTGCCTCAGGTTAAACCACCATACACTTCAGCTATTTTGTGTTGAAATAGAAATGAGCTCTGGGTTTTAACTGCAGTTACCTCTTGAATTCAATCCAAACTCTCGGGCAGATTTGTTTTATGAGACAGAAACTTTTCCTCAGTCTCCTATCCCTATTAAAATCTAAGCTGCTTTGTTCTTAGTGCCATTTCAATCTAAATTAACTAGTTTAGTTTTTATTTTTCTTTTAAAAAGGGATTCCTTTAAATCCCATCTTCAGACTGAAATCAGTGTTAAAGGAATCTACCTTGGGAGCTGCAGAGCCCAAGAAAATCAAGGGAGTTGCTCCTTTGCACGTGAGAGCTACAGTAGGTTGTGCAACTCTGGAGCCCAGCTCCTGGGGATCTGCTTTCTTCAGCAGTGGTTTGTCAGTAATTACTATGCAATTAATGACTCACTTTTAAAAGTTTTGTAGCTATTCCTGAACACTGCACTTAGCCCCTGAATTTCCCCAGGATTTCTGTTGCTTTGAAAGCTCATCTCACCTCCTTTTGTGTTAGCTAAACTTGAGCCCATTTGTTGCTTTAAGATTGTAGATCTTGACCGAGGGCTTGTGTTAAATGTTGAAGGAAAATACCTCCAGGATTCCCAAGGCAACCCTCTCCGAGTGAAATTAGGAGGGGATGGACGTACAATTGTTGGTAAGTGACAGCTTCCTTCTTACAGCAAAAAAATCTACACTTTTAGTGCACATGATACAAGCCTTTGACTGCTGAATGCTTCAGGCCTCCCCAGGACCCATGCAAGCTCCTTGGAGCTTCTTGTAGCTCAGGTCTCCATCAGGCAGTCAGTACACTGCAGGACCTAGGGAGGCTTTGGAGCATCCTTTGGGACTCTGGATTATGAGACACTAAGAATCACCCAAGTCCTCTTCACTTTTATCAGCGTTAGAAAGGACTACAGAACCGAGACAGAATAAATATTGATGCTTTGTATACATAGAAATAATTCCCCACACCTAACACTGTACCAGTAAGTGATGATTGAATTTTTTCTTCTGAAACTGACCACAAATAGTAAAAAACCCTGTGTGTGAGCTGCGAAAAACACTGCTACTTTCATATCAGTACAACTGCATTGATCTCTTGAATGCAATTCAGTGCCTGCTGTTAAACTGGTTGCCATGAATATTTGTAGTACACAGAATTTCACACAAAAGTTTACCTGGAGTGGCAGCATCTCACCAGCTCATCCTAGTTTTCCTTAGCACATGTTTGACATCAAGGAGCAGGATATGGACTTATAATACCTTTCAACACTTACAAGACTGACTTAGATTAAATGCAGGCACTGTCTGCATGTGATACTGAAGTGAAACCTCCCTGCAGTTTTCCCAAGAAGCGTTTATCGAAGAGCTAGTTAAAGTGAATACCACTGTGATTTATCTGACATTCTTCTGACCCATTTTCCAGCTTCCTCAGCAATGGCTCTGTCCCAGATAACAACCTTCTTTGTCAACTTAGTTACAAGACCCTGTAAATCACACTCTCAGTGTTCTTGTGGTATCTGCTGTTGATAAATACCATGCTATAATCCTGAAATGGGCTAATAGTGAGATTTTTGGTTTTGTTTTCTCTCCTAGATGAAAAGGGTGCCCCAGTGGTGAGTCCAGATGGATTACCTTTGTTTGGACACAGCAGATTTAATAAACCTGTGGCAAGTGCACAAGATAAACCAATAATAAGCCTTGGAGGGAAACCTTTGATTGGTCTTGAAATGATTAAGAAAACAACTACTCCCTCCACTACTACTACAACAATACCCCCAACAACTACCACAACAACTACTACAACCACTACAACAACTGTTGCTACAACTACCACCACAACTCCTGAACTAACCACCACTGAAAAGCCACTCCCAACATGTCCTCCAGGCACCTATGGACAGTATGATGATGAGGGCAACTTGCTCTTGGGGTTGGATGGCCTGCCGGAGTGCAATGCAGAAGGTAACTTTCCTTTGTGCTGTTTGAACTTCTTTGGTTGTGCTGTTTGTACAGCATAGTTGCACAAATGTAAAGCAGGAAAGAATCTGGCTTTGAAGATTCGGAACTTATGATAAGGTAGGAGCTGAAATTAGAGAAACTGATGAGGGGTTGGGGCATTAAATGGTTTTTCATTGGAAAATGTTAACTTTCTCCAAAGCTGAAGTTTTCTGTGGGAATACTTTGATTTCAGTGAAACTTGGGTCTTGAGTTGAATCCAGTCTTGTCACATATATTCATACACATGAGCAGAACTATAGACAGTAGTTCTGTGGTCAAAGCACTCACATGTAAGGGAGTCCTCACTCCATTTCAGGCCAGGGAAGGACCTGAAGACACTATATGGTTTCTCTATTTTGTGTTCATTTCTCACAAGAAATTCTGAAGGGTCTCTCGCTTGAGCCATGGTGAAATCAGTTTTGCAAACTGAGATTCTTGTTCTCGTGCCAGCCCTTGCAGATGTAGATTGTCTAGCAGGAATGTAACTCATCATGGTGAAGCTGGGGAAGGACAACCCTGGCTATGCATAAATAAGGCAGAGAGTTGTACTCTAATTTCTTTATCATCTGAAAATATGGAACAGTGTGGGTGCATGTCATTATTTCTCTGTTGCAGCTATACAAGCTTAGGATGTGGTGCCAAACTGGAATCCAAAGTAAGCAAATACAAATACACTAGTCTTTGAGCATTGAGCCTGCTCCATCACATTTTACCCTTTCATAACCTGAATGTTGCAATGCAAACCAGTTAGCTGCTTATTTTGCAAATCCAAATCAGGCAGCACCATAGTTGTTCTTATCCTTTCCATTTGTAGGTAGTGCTCAACTCAGTCTACAAATGGGCAGCAGCAGCATGGTCATAACTTAAACAACAGCTTGGTAGTCAGAAATCTGCCAGCTGCAGTAGCCAGTTTTAATGGTTCATGAAATCCCTTTATCTTTCCCCGTACACCTGTATCTCTGATGCTAAAGTAGATTTACAAGCAGGTCGTGTAACCATGGCCTAGGGAGCTGACCTATCACTTTGAAGAGTGTAAAGATGTGGAAAAATGTGGCTTCAGCAACTCACACTGAGTCAGAAGATGGTTTCTTTGAAAGGGATCTCAGAAGCAGAAGACCGAAAATTTCCTTACCAGCTACCCTACGTAAGTAATGATTCAGAGATGTTGGTGTCTTGCACAATGGAATCACAATGTTTTATAGTGTTCATATTTATCTAACAATTAGTCATGCATCTAACAATGTTTGGCAGTGTGCATTTATGGAAGTGTGTATGTGCATGTGCGTGGATGTGTAGACACACAAACATATGTATATATGTAAAAATTACCATCATTTTTAAATATTTCTTTCAAGATTTTTGTGTTTGCCTTTGGAGCTTTCATTGTTCTTAATGGTATTTACAAAAGTGTTGCAAATATTATCATACAGAGTCACCCTGGTATTTTCAAAGTTGCCTAAAGGGGACTATGGTTTTTATTAGACTTTGAGTCCTTCCCACTCCCACTAGCCCCTTTTGCTTACCTTAAATATTGTTTAAATCCCATAGTGTTTCCTCTCTTTGTCCTGTGCTATTTGATAGCTGAAGGACCTCTTCTGAGAATACATGTTGTAAGAACAGTAAGAGTTCATGTAATATGGCTGGCGTACACTCCAGAAGCTGAGGAACAAAAAGCTGTGTAGTATTATTTTTAGCAGAGTTGTGGGGTGGGGACTTTTCATGTGATTTTGTGAACATTTCAAAATATTCTGCTTGGTAAGTGTTTCAAAGCATGATTTTTTCTTCTTCTACCAGATGGGCTTGAATGAAAACTGTTTTTTTTACACAGGCTGCATGTCCAGTGAGAATGGCCTTTAAGTTGCTCCTAAAACGTCTGCTGCCATTTCGACAGTATATCTGCAAGCACATCACAGCGGAAGACTGGAAGGACAAGACAGTGCTGGATTTCTACTTTTCACCTGCTATACAGCTCAAACAATGGTAGTCCCTACGCGGCAATTATGAAAGTTTCTCTGAAGAGTTTCTTATTTTTTTTTGCATGCTGGTGACCTGCTTCAACATTTGAAGAAGGCAGCAAAAACAACCTGCCTGTTCCACAGAGGAGCTTGCTTGAAAAGAACGCATCTTTGTGGTATTTCTTTAATGATGGCTAGTTTTGTTTAACAAGTGCACTATTTCAAGAGGGATAAACACCTACTACGTGAACCATCAAAATATATCATTCCCTTAACCATTTCCAAATAATATTTTTATGTTGTCTTTGCCTTTAATCTGAGTCTGGAAAATACTCCAGATCATTTGATGAAATACTTTATCTGCCAAAGCTTGATAGTCTGTCTAAGTGCTTTACTCACAAACATCCAGAGGCTACAAGTGCCAAAATCCATTGCCAGACATTCTAAATCTTTGGCAAATTTGCTTACTCTCTGACAGGAGTTTTGCTTGACCCAGCAGAATTTATTGTCAACATTTCAGTAGATTCTGCAGTCTTTAACTTTCAGGAAGGAGTCTGCCCACACAAGTGTGATTTGTCAGTGAAATCAGCTGAATTGTTACATGAACTCACAAGGAATGAAAAGTGGAGACAACCGCATTATGTGTAATAAAATCAAGTGATAGTTGCACAGTCCATTGTCCTTACAGATGCCAAAACCCCGTGGCAAGTGGTCATAGCAAGACCTAGCCTCACTTGGTACAGGAAGGTTCACTGAAGAGCTGCAGCAAAAGGTGTGTATGTACAGAAGATTACAATGTTAGAAGAAGTCTTTTGGGAAGTGTTCTTATCATCACCATTCCACAGCTAATGCCAAAGAAGCACAGACAGTGAAGCAGAAGAGACTGAATACCTACAAAACCAGAAAATAGTATTTATTTTTGCTGGGTCATCAGCAAGGGCTGACCAGATAATAAGTGTGAATGAGTTGAAATCTGCCCATGAAGGACTTTACACTTCTGCACGTTTAAACCTCTTGTTTACTTGGATATAGCCAAAGGTAAGTGCATACATTATAGACATTGGTTAATGATGGCCAACTGGGATGAGAAGATCTGCAGGATCTACTTTGCTCACTGCTGACTACACTGACTACCCTCAGAGAAGTCAAGTGGCTTCCAAGTGGATCTTCTCCTGAAAAGTGGCTGCAGAAGTCTACCATGAGAAAATGTCAGATTTTCTACATGAAATTTTGACACGAATTAACCCATTTTCTGTATTTTCAAAGCTTATTTTGTCATTAAAATTACTACTGTGTATTTAAAAGAAACTTACTGTAGTAACAAAAACTAGTCTTGTACAATTGTTGGTTCTAAATAAAAGAAAACCCTGAAAAATGAAGATGTATCATTGAAATTATATTTGTGAGCTATTTGGCACTGGCAATTGAAATTTCACATTGTTTGTAGTACTGGCTTAGTAAAAATAACATTATCGGTTCCTGCGTAGTATCCTGAGGTCAAAGCTGTGTTTCTCTTATCTTTGTTCACAGTCTGGCCATTCCCTAGTCCCAGCATTTCATTGAAGACATCTCATGGTACCTGCAGTGGGCTCCAGCACAATGCTTTTACTTTGTTTGCATTTCATGGCTAATATGCTAATCTTAGCCATGCATTTCATAGCTAATCTGAGGTTTGTGTACTCTTTGGCTCCCCTGCATAACATGAAGAGAAATGCATTTCTCAGAGCATGTAGTGAGGCCTCCAGGATTCACAGGATCAGGTTCTTAATGATTCATGTATCTGGTAATGGATACATGACCTGCAGAAATATTGAGATAAGATGTAGGGATAGGCAACTGGAAAGTCTGTTAGTGCATTTGCGTTGTTTTGTGGAATGGACTGGGAGAATGTTTGGGGTGTGCACTTCACAATAACCTCGTCTTGCTATGCTTTCATGTGCATCATAGAGCAATCTTGATGTGCACAACCTATAATTCCTGTTGGATGAAACTAAAGCAGAAACAGTACTTCAGAATGACATATCTGTGCCCCAACCCATAATGGGCATTCAGTGCACAGAATCAGACTAGAGGTAGTCCAAAATACAACTCTGGAAAATCCAGCACCAGTTTCTTCATTCTACAAATCCATTCCTTTTGGGCTGTATTACTTGCTAGCCAGTCTCTAAATGTCATGGCTCAGAGGTTGTTTGGTTTTTATTCCCCCAAAAAAGTGTTTAAATGCAAATTTTCAATTTAATTTCTTGGTTGGTTTATTTGCAGGTAAGTTTCCCACATTTGCTGCTCCAGAGACTATAAAACATTGTCAGACCCTGACCTGGGCATTACATGGTTGCTGGCAGCCTGTCTTTGCTCCAGAGCATCAGGGGCCCAGGGCATTGCTCCTGGAGGGTGCATTACTTTTGATTTTAAGTAGCAATTTAAAATCAAACCCTGAACCCATTTTCCCTCAGCAGTTAGCTACTCAGCTGTTATTCTCAATACGCAGAGTGGGCTGTCACTGTGTTATCTGGAAACCAGGCAGCTGTCTTGTTTCTTTACAAATCAACTGCCTAAAGATTTTTATTTTAAAGTTCATTCCAGAAGTATCTTACTAGAGGGATTGGGACGAGACCATTGAATCCTTATGGAATTTTTTTCTTTCTCTTCCCATAGATACCTTCTCAGGACTGGATTCAGATGTGACAGCAACTCCAGAGGCATATGTGATATATGATGATGGTACTGTTTAATTGTTAAAGCCTATTGCAAGTGGCATGCTTGGGGTTGGTTTTTTCCCTGTCTTCTTTTTTTGGAATTAGGTTTGAGGGGCAGGTTGGTGAATGGGAGCTTAAGCAGGCAGTGGTGAGCAGGAAAAGTTTTCCAGAGCCCTACATCACATTTGAAGAGCAAGGGTCCAAAGGCAACTGTTTCTGGACATGAAAGTCCCTTTGAACCAACATTTTAGAATAATAACAGAGATTTCTCAAAAAGCTATTTTTTTCACTCCCTTATCTCATTCCATCTGCATCTGAGGGCTATAGCCAGGGATTGAATCACTGTACTGTATTCTCTTGAGGACTGGGGGGCGGAGGGGGGGGGAGGGGGAATAACAGATGAAGCATATGAATACACTCATTTATTGTTACCCTTTTTACCTGTTTGCGTGACGTCTAAGTCAGCAACAGCACTGGTATCCTAGGGCAAAGGTTCACTGTCAGCAGTTTGGTAGAAAAACTTGCAAGTCTGAGGAGTGAGCAACCCTGCCTTAGAGGCCCACAAGAAACGGGTGACAGCTAGGACAGGGTGTGTGGCACTGCTCTGGGACCGTGGCGGGTGACAGGAATGTTTCCCTTCTCGTGGTTAAGCTTTAATAACATGAAGCAAGCTAACATTTTCATCTTGTGTTTCCTCTGAAGACTACGAGTTTTTTGAGAGCACTTTGCCACCAACCACCACCACTGTCACCACCACCACTGCTTCTACAACAACAGAAGTGGAAGTTGTCTATCCAGAGACGAGTGTTGTTGGCACCAGCCCTGTGTCAGAATATGATATCGCTGGGAAGAAACGGTTCACTGGTAAGGTTGTCCTGTGGTTTACATCACTTACTACTTGTGCTGCAAAGAATTCTTTTTCTAGCAAAGTCAGCCCTTAAGCTGAGACCATTGCACAGATGCATCCAACAGACTAGTGTGTGGTCCATGTAAGGACTGCCAACTAGGAAACTCAAACAGTAGTACTTTGTTCCTAGCTTGCTTGTCTAAGTGTGGACCGACACTGCTTTTGTTGAACCAGTGCAAGCCTCTTTGTATTCTTTCAGTGTAACTGCTCTGCTTTGTATTCCGCATTGTGTTCAATAAGAGAGCAAGCGTTGACTCTGGTGCTCAGTTCAGCTCAGCTGCATCATTTTAGGTTCACACCAGTAGTTCAGTCAATGAAAGTCTCCATGTAGGTATGTCTTTCTCTCGGAGACCAAGTTCTTTTCACTGACCCATGCAAACCCAGTGATCTCACCAGCCTTGCATAAGCGTGTATGTCAAAGGTGTGCTTCAAAGTCAAAGAATGAATGGTATTTTGGATATAAACTTTCCAAAAAGTAGAATAAATAGAGATAAATTTGGCTTTGCTGTTTGTGTCTTTGCTGTGTAGAAGGAACTTGGTGAAGGAACCCTCATACATTGACAGGAGCCGTGATGCTGGCTCCTATCTCTGTGATCTGTTAAGTGTATTCCAGCTCTGACTCCAGAGCTGTTGTGTTGCTTTGTCAGGAAAGCAGCTGAGAGCCAGACCAGAGGGATTTGGTAGGGCACTGCATTCCAGCCTCCATCCTAGACTGGTGACCCCCTGCAGCCCTTTACAAACCTCTGGCATCTAAACTGAGGTCAAGTCAGCTGCTGGCTCACCTGGCATTTTAGCTGAGAGTTCAGGGCATGGAGAGTCAGCTTTGACTGATGTCTTACCTTCCTTTCCAATATCCACAAGCTTTGTGTGGCTTAAGGTGGAGCTCTACTGCTGGAGTAAAAGGTTTGTTTTTATATGTGCTGAGACTTTTTCCAGTGCATCTTCAGTTTTCCCTGTACAAACAATTTCATGATGTTTCTATTCAGCTCTCTTGCTGACAGTGCTTCTTGATTCATTTAGCAGGAGAGGCTAAAATTAACTTCATTGCAAGATCTGGAAAAAATCACTTTAGGGCATGAAATGCAATAAGATAAACCAAGAAATGTTGGTTTATGAACATTTCAAGGCACTAGGGAAATAATATTACCATTTCAATGAATTGTATAATTGCCACTGAATAAACATTTCCAAAGCAAGTTTTATAGTCTTTACTTTGAATGTTACAGTGACTTTAAAAAGATGGTTTAATCTTTTCCTGAACTGAAGTGCAATTCCAGTTAGTATAAAGCTTTTAAAAATAGAAGTTACAGGTTGGGATCACATGCCTGAAGGTAGAAATTCATAACTCCTGGTCCCTTAGTACCCAGCGGATAACAGCAATAATCCTTTTTTTTGACCTGGTTGGACTTTACCTTGGAATTAATCTTCTTGTTCCCTCTGCTGTTTCACTTTGGCCTCAGGATGTTTGTGTAAAAACCAACCACTTAGACACGTAAAGTCTTGGGTGATCTGAAGTCCTGGCAGGGATCTGTTCCCACATGTGGAAAGGCAGAGTTTGGGTGACATTTTCACCGCTGCTTCCAGATTGGCTGGAAGTAGCATGAGGAGGGTCCTGCAGTCAGACAGCTCTCTTCTGCCTCTCATAGCACAGATGATCCTTCTGTCTTTGCCTAATTGGGTATGGTTGTGAGTCTGAGGTAGACCTGAATATTAACATTCCCCCTGCTCATCAGTCAAACTGAACACAAGCCGTACTTTGTTGGCAGTAGTGAACATCTGGAAGGTGAGGAATTTTAAAATGCATCACAAAACTTGACTCTGTTATTTCAGGAAGTTTCCAACCTGTGGTACCTACAAACTGCCAACTAAACCCACCCTTTCCTGTGTCTTCCAGCTCCTTATGTGACCTATCTCAATAAAGACCCAGCAGCTCCCTGCTCCTTGACAGAGGCCTTGGAGCACTTCCAAGTGGAGAGCCTCGATGAAATCATCCCTAATGACCTCAGAGAGAAAGACCTGCGTCCCCTGAAAGCCCCTCACAACATCACTGTTGTGGCAGTTGAAGGCTGTCATTCCTTTGTCATTGTGGACTGGGCCAAACCTGCTCGAGGAGACATGGTAACAGGTAACTCTCCTGAGGGTTGCTTTCCTGATGGGGTAATGGGGAAGGTTTTCTTAAATGACCATTTTTACCTTGAACTGAGCCAACAGCTCATGAAGTTCTCGCTGTTCTACAGCTTTCTGAGGGAGACAAGCTACTTTCTGAGAAGTGAGAAAGGTCACTCCTGTCACCCTTCAGTCTTAGATTTTGGCACTGATTTTGTGCCAATGGTTCTGAAGGCACTTCTTCTTGCCTGGATGGTGTCTGTGATAGCATTTTGCTCACCTGAGCACTTCTGCCCCAGGTAGTGCACTCAGCTCCACTGCAGGTAGCTCCCAAGCCTGCCTTTGGAGCATTCTTCACATTTGTCTTCAGTCCACTCCAAGCAAAGGTAACTGTGTGGCTGGGGCTGATCTGGATCCTGCCTGGCTATAAGGGTGCTGCAGGAATGGTCTGCCTGTAGAGGGGCTTCTGACTTGTTTGGTGGTCTTCTAGCATGCTTATTTTGTACAGAAAGAGTGCATCAGAATCAATTATCTCCAGTGGCATCTGAGGCCCAGGCTATGCTTTACTTTACTTTTTAATTCCTTTACAGAAATTTTGCTCAAGTAGTCTGACAAGCAAGATTCAGGGATGGGGAATGTATTAAACAAATGTATTCAATTTGATCTCCTTTAATGTCTTCAGACCTTTTGAGAGCCAGAACAAAGCTCAACTGACTTCAAGAATTAATCTCAAACGTTGCTGGAAAAACATGAGAGTAAATAACCGAAATACTTTAGAAATTAATCAACCCCTGTTTGTCAGCAGACCCAAAAGGTCTGAAGTAAGCACTGGAAAAGGACACTTCTTTGGTGCTAACATCCAGCTTTCAAAGAGCCTCTCCCAGCTCTGCAGCTGACAGCCATGACCAAGGGATGGGAACTTCTGAATGATTGGGAAGGGAGAAAATGGCACTTGAACAGGCTACGTGGTATCTGTCCCACAGCTTTTCCTTCTTCAAGGCTGTTGATCCAATACCTTACTAAGTGCAGTTTGTATAACATGGGTTTTTTTTCCCCAGAAATCCCCTTGGTGTTTCTAACTATATTAGTTTATGCACAATGTATCACTTAAAGCGGTGAATGTGTTGCTTCTGACATCTTTTTGTCTTCGCTGTGTTTTAAGTCAGAATATGCAGCTCTGATGTACCATTCTCTGATGTAATGCTCCACCATTGTTAGCTAATGACAGGAAATTCTTGTAGCCTGGAATTTTCGAGAACAGTTAAGCATGAAATCACTTTCATATTCAAAGATGCTTCTAGTCCTTGTAACCATAAGATCTACCATGGCATCTGAGGATATCATTTATTTAAAATCTGTTTAGAATCCTCATAACTATTTGTCTTTTCTATTTACAGGTTATCTGGTTTACAGTGCATCTTATGATGACTTTTTAAAGAATAAGTGGTCAACCAGGACTGCAGGATCTACTCATTTGCCAATTGAGAACCTGAAGCCCAACACACGGTAAGGATTTGATCCACTCTTTTTCAGTTGTGTTAGGGAAGTAAAAGAAATTCTGAGTATTGTCAATTGTTTTTCTTGTCCTTAGTATAAATGTTTACATCTCATCTAGATTTTACTCATTCTGTTTGACAGCAAATCATTTTACAAACTACACAGTTACTTAACATGATATCTTTACCATAGTAAGCCTGGAGCAGATGACAGCGTGTACATGCGTATGTATATATAAAACCATGTATCAGTAACAAAGCAAATCTTATTAAGAATGCATTTTCTACTGTTACTCATAACTGAGCTAATTTTACTGGGGAGAGAATACCAAAGTATATCCTTGGCAAGATGTGATGTGGCCATTCCCACACACTGACGTGGCCAAGATTTAATACCTAAGGGCTGACAGGGAGAGATGCCTTTCTCTGGTCTGTTTCTGCTGTCTGTTCACATGAGTTGTGCTGGAAGAGAAGGTTTGGTGGTATGTAATGAGGCCATGGCAATTGCTCTGAAGTCAGTTGGGCAGGAGCTTTAGGCTTTTATCTTGTAAAAAGTCTCACTGAAAAGGCAGAACAAGAATGCATGCTCGGCATGATACTGAAATAATTCATGGCGAATGGGTGGGAAGTAAACGGCCACAAAGGGACTACATTAAAATTACTTCCTTTGACAGATGCTTGGTGTCTCTCATACTTTCCTCTCTAATTCTGAGTCTGAAATACATCCCAGACTCCTGTACATCCCTGTTTAGTTTTCAGTCCTCCACTCTCACCCTGTCCCCTACACAGGCCAAGGAGGCATTGCCTGTGTGCCCCAGCTTCCCCCAGCTGTGGTACTCTCTTGCTTCTGTGCCACTCTCTATCTTGCTTCTGTGCCATTTCCACCTTCACTGCAGCACCTCACCCCTTCACTGACTTTCAGTCAAGTCTCCTTCTCCTACTGCTCTAAGGGCAGTTTTGAAGGCCATTGATAGCATTTGACTTCTCATGTTCAACATCTCAAGGGCTCCAAGTCACCAGAAAGAGCTGTTGCAATGAAAACCCCCAGCTGCTGTCCTAGCCATGCTCAGTTCATGGGAATGGGTGGGAATTGAGCTGCCAACCTGTGATATATCCATGGAGATATTTGTTAATGCTAGGCTTCAGAAGGTCACAATTTGGCTGGTTTTGAGTGGAATTCAAACAGCAAGGTTATAGATTCATGTGTCTCTATGAAGCTGGTAACTTCCATGTTAAATATTAAGGCTCTGCTTCAAAGCAAAGTAGGGATGTTCAAGCAAGTACTGTTTGGTTTAAGCATATTATTTTCCCAGCATCTTACTGAAGAGTGCTATGATCCGTTGGCCTCTTGTACACTCTGTGGAGGCAGCAAAGGCTTCATGTGGGGTCTGTGGTGGAGAAGGAGAATTCTTTGCAACAGAGAAATAGTGTGTATCAGCCAACCTCATTTACATTCTCCAAATCAACAGACTGAATTGATTGCATATTTTTTGTCTTAAAAATAACTCAGAAACCACTGGGAAAAGACCCCCTGCTAACTAAGAAAACATGGTGTGAAATTTGAAGTTAGTCTAAAAATTGTGTTTGCATTGTTGCTAAATGTTATGAGAAATCTCCAATTAAGTTGGATTTACTGTATGCAGATGCTATGGACTGCTGGGTGTACCACGAGTACACCCAGTAACAGGTTGGCACCTTGGCAGAAGTCAGCCCCAGAGAAGATTTCAAGCTGACAAAATACCCTGGAAAACCTTTGCCTGGTTTTACAAAACCTAAACCTGGTTTAGGTTTTACAAAGAAAGTCAATGTTTAACCCTTGTCGTAAGCTGTCTTCTGAGGCCTGATCTAACCTTCATTTGAGAAGTGGAAGTTTTTCCTTTAGCAAAATTCTGGTCATTTTCAGTGGGCAGAGGAGCTGTTTCCCTGTGACATGTGAATGTAAACACTAACATTACTTTAAACCTTATTAAATCTTAAAACCAGCAGTCTTGACAAAGCCTGCTCCCTAACATTAATTCTCAGCTGTCACAGAAGATTGATGCAAAGGGCTGGGCAGCATCCGCTCAACCACTAAATCCAGTCTCCTGTAGTCACAAACACTATAATCCTTGTCATAAACATTTCAGTTCCTTCTTGAGCATGGTTAGGCTTTTTGCTGCCTCTTTGCAGGAAACAGAAGTCAGTGCCTGATAGGAGTGGCTAGGTGGTCTCGTGATTTACACTACTGCCCTTTACTACTGTTTACTGTTTACTACTTCTGCTGTCAAATCTTCTTCCCTGTCCATTTGGGTTTTCTTCCCTCTAGGGACAATTTGATCCCACAGTGCCTGCTGCTACTGATTCCAGTGTTTTACAGAGCATTTCCTAGGAAGCTCTTGAATGTTTACTCGGGGCTCACAACTACAGACAGAGCCTAGATCTTCTGTCTCTGGGGGCCAGATACACCAAAAATTTGTTTCCTTTCTGTATCTCCGTTAAAGCAAAGCTGCAGTATGTGCAACAAGCAGCACCAGGCCCAGCTGGCTGCTGTGTATCACCAGAGCAGCACAGAAGAGGTGAGATGTCAATGAAACCCTTGTCCTACACAAGCAGTAGACCTGTGTCACACCAGCTGTGAAGGAAATTCCTGATCCAGCTCTGCTTTAGTGTCTTATTGCAATGGTTTTTGTACATATTGTTGACAGATGTAGTGCTAGGCCATTTCTGATGGATGGAGAAACTCTGCACTAGCCTGTCATCCTGCAGGCATATGATTTACATGTTTTTCTTCTGGAGGGATGGTGCAGTTGTAGAAGAAGGGATACAGCCCTTGCTACCCTCTCCATGTGCTTGTGGAAGGAAATCTGCTTTTCTTTCCTGACCCTCTCCCAGCCTCTTTTCCCTCTCAGCCACCAATTCCCACTGAGCAGTTGGGCTGTGGGTGCTGTCACATCAGCTCATCCCCTCCCCTTCACAGGCAGTGCATGTGTCTCCCTCCCAAACACCAGGTTAAGCATGCTGGTTCCCCTCTGTGAGGAGCAGTGATATGCTCTGCTTGTCGTCTCTGTGCATGCACCCTGGCTCTTGCCCATTGCTGATGGAGGTCCTACAGCAACCATCCCACTACCCCCATGGCTGGCATGTGGTCACTTCGCCATAGCAGAGAGTGCTGCTGTGTCCCCCAGATGGTTGGCTGGCATGGCACCCTATCAGCCTGCCACTGAGCAGGGCATGGGGATAGGGATCTGTGCAGGCATGCCTTCGGGGAGGATGGGAAAAAGGATTTTACAGCTAACTAATTTTCTGAAAACCAGCTGCTTCCCTAATTATCCTGCTGAGTTATTATCTCACTTTGTGGCTGCAAGTGCCAGCTATTCAATTCCAGCAGAAGGGAGACACCTTGAATTAAATCATAAAATCATTTTGCTCCAACTGACAGGTATGGTGATAGGATTAGTCATATAGTCTAAATGAATGAAAACATTACATATTCATTGCCCCATTAGCAGTTTACTCTGTCCTTTCTTGACATGTCAGTAGAAGTCATAAATAAAATCTCAAAGAAGGTTTATTCTTAGAAGGAAAAGGTTCTTTTCTTGTTGCAGTTGTGACTTTTCTCTGCCTATTGGTAACAATTCATTGCAATTCTGCTAAGTAAAGTGTAATCAAAGCACAATCAACTTATATATTAAACATTTTGTTTCATACTTTTATGTGATGAAGAACAGTTGAGTTTCACTGATCTGAGGCTTCCTGACAAATTCATCAGCTGAAGGATTCTAACTAATGAAAATGTCAGATGACTGCACCCAGAAAGGCGTTGGCAATTTCTTTTTTATTTGTAGTGTCTGAGTCTTGAGTGCATTATTTTATTGACATTCTTAGTACAGCAACCATAGCATTGTCTATGTTTAAATCACAAGTCAGCAAGGCATGAGACCTGGCACTCTTTCTGGCACGACTTGAGGCTTCTTGTGTACATAAAGGCTTAGGGACCAATTTTCCAATTTAACAAAGAAAAATGTACTCATAATTTTGTTGCTGTTTTTTCCAGACAGTCAAGCAGGCAGCTTGAACTATCGTGTGTCTCAGGCAGGCTTCTATGTGTGTAGCAGGGCACCTGATTGCACAGTTTTGGTGATCACATAGGTAATTGGTTCCTGTACTGTGTGTTAGGTACAAAACTGTGTGTTTTTCCCCACTTAAATAGGTGCATGAGGTTCTTGAGCTGCTCTCTCCTATTTTTATATAGGAGAATTTTTATATATCCACATCCTATTAGATGTGGATCATTGTGCTTATGTATCTCATGGGAATGTTTTGAAGCTAGCATTTATACACACACATTAAGTGCATTGAAAGGGTTGCTCAGAAGGTGCCACTGTATTATAAAGGTGGTAGCCAATTGTAACTCTTTGGAAGCAGTGGAAGTCAGGCACCCATACAGATGTTTCACTATGCATTGAAGCATTACAGAAAAGATGAAGGCTGGAAAACATTTACTTCTCTTCTGAAGTAGTTACACCAAGTGCTGGGCTAAGTCGTCATAGCTTGGCAGCTATTCTGGGAGCTCGTGTAAGCATCTCTGCCCTATGACCTATCCCTGTGGTCAGGCTTGTGCCACCAGCCCATGCCCCAGTCTGGGTGTAGAAGGTGCGAGCGGGTGAAGGAGGTGTGGATATATGCAGGTGTCCCATGACAGCATTAGCAGTTCAGGACAGTAAAGCAATGCTCAGGCTGCCATGCTCTGCTTGGGTGGCCAAAAGTACAGCAGCACATGGGAGGCTTTTCGACTCCACTCTCCTCTTTCTCCAGCCATGTTAAATGCCCAGAAGCTGCAGTCAAGAAATCAAGGTCAATTGTTAAAACCACAGGCAAGCATCTCTGCCAGCAAGAGGATTGTACTAGGCATGAGGAAAATGCACAGCCTTGCTAAATTTCACTATTTAATGTGGTTTCTTTTGGCTGCAGTGCACGTGTCTTTTAAAGAAAGCTGTGAGTTGTTTGTGAACATTGTATTGTCATTAATTAGAGGCAGAACTGGCTGCAGAAAGCAGGAGTGGAGCTGGTTTCTGGTATCAGCTGTAGGATGCAGCAGGGACAGGGGGCACATCCCCTGTGCAGGGGTGGGAACATGTCCCACAGAGGGTCTGGCACAGATAAAAGGTAAAGCCCGTGCTATGGATGAAGTCCAGAATATTCCATTCCTGTAGCTTCCACACTGACCTCGCCTAGAAGAACCACCTGTAATTTTTAGGGAGTGAACAAGAAGATGCCCTGGCACAAACCCTGGAAGTGACTGACTTGCTTCACAGCACATGGTGTTTACATGACTGCCACCCTTCTGCTGAAGAAGTGGATGTTGTTTGCACATCTTTTCAGCCTTTTCATAGAGATCAGTTTGATTCTGAGGTGAAGCAGTTCACTTTGCATGTAAAATGGAAAAACGTACCTTTGCCAAAGGGCTGATTCAACAGGGTCCCCTCTGGTTTATCCTTTTGAATAGTTTTGTATGTGCTTAGCTGGTGCTTAGGCCAGAGAGGATCCTTTCAGGAGCCATTTCCAGGCCCTGCTGTGTGGCTAGGTCTTTGAGGAACAGATGCATCTGATGGTATAGGAAAGCACACATGGTAAAAATCGAATGGCACACTAAACACATCAAAGTTCTTCCAACAGGACTGTGTTGAATTTCCCCACTGCCTGGTAGGCTGTAGAGTATGGCATTAAACCACACTACACTATTATGTTGCAAGGGCTACTGTCATCTCTTGTGGATAGAAGGGAGGAACAGGGAATGAAGCTTTTAATGTGGATGATTGACCACACTTAGTGAATAAACTGCATCAGATGGCAATAGCTTCCAGGAATATTAGATCGCCTTTGCTATGAACCACACTGTGTCAGCCCAGCACGGGCCATGCAAGCAGAGTGTCACTGGCAGGTTTCTGTGCAGGATGGACAGAGCTCTACCACCAAGAGCAGCCTCATGTTTTCAATGGGGCAGGCCCACTTTCACCAGTTGAGAAGTATCCAGCCTGCTACTTGGGTGGGACATTGCCATAGGAGGTAGTCCAGTGCTTGGTGGAAAATGTCCCTGCGAATAAGCACTTGCCCTGTTTCTTGGGTCATGTGTAGAGCTTTTGGAGATGCTTGTGGATAGAAAGCTAAATGAAAATCCAAATCCTATGTTCATATTACAGAGGCACAGTAATTTTTTATTTTTTAATTTATTAATTTCTTTACAAGAATGACATTGAGCAAGCAAGAAAGGAAAACCTAAACTCAGGCACTTTAAAAATGCTGTGCTGGAAATTTTTACAGTAATCTTCCACTCTAATTGGTTTCTGCTGAACTGGATACAAAGATAAAAGAAGAAAACATTAATCTGGGGGAAAAAATGTCAGGGTAGGCATCAAGTAATAATCATTGTATTTGGAAATGAACTAAAAATGTGCTTACACATATTCATCTCTAAGAGTGAGGATAATTTTGCTTCTATTGGGCAAAGAATGGAGTTCTAGTGGTGAGTCATGTGCTTCAAGTTAAGCATATGATTTAAATACTTTGGGGGAATCAATAAGGCAATATGTGAAGCTTTCTCATATTACTCAAGTACTGTGATCTTAATGCTGCTGGAGTTTTTACAGAAAGGTCAAAAGCTGAGCTTCTGATCTCATGTAAATCTCACCCAGTTTTGGTCTGCAGTTTACACCACTGCTTTCATAGGAGTTAATCTGGTTTGAAACTCTTCCTGAGACCAAGAATTCAATTGCCTTGCAATCTTCTCTTTTAGTCTATTGCTAAGTATAAAGTGGATGTAGTTGTGTGTGGTTTTGGGAAGGGGGATGATATAAATAAATGATCAAAAATCATGCATGAGATCAGCTGCAAAAAAGGATAAATTTGTCTCTAGCAGCCAGTTCGTACCCTGGCTCCGTATCCAACTTCATTTAATGCAAAGAGCACCTGAAATCAGTAGAATTCTACTGCTTTAATTCTCATCCTGTTTTATTATTATTTATATTTTAACCATCGCAGTCAAATTGATGTTTTATTTTCCTTCTCTTTTTGTTTCAGGTATTATTTTAAAGTCCAAGCAAAGAATCCCTTTGGTTATGGACCTGTTAGCTCTTCAGTCTCATTTATCACAGAATCTGGTATGCTTTGCTTTTTATTTTCATCCCAAAACTGAATTCCTGGTAACAGCTGTGGCAGAGCAGTGGCTGAAACCAGCACAGTAAGAATGGCAATGATTCTGAACTCACTGCTTTGAGACTTATTTTTTAAAAGGTAAATTATTTGTTTTCAGTGAAGCTAAGGAAATAATACACATTCTGAATGCCCCTATAAAGTTATAAGTGACATTAAAGTGAGCTTCAGGGAAATGAGAAGTTGAATTTAAAATACCAAAGATTACTAATGTTCTACAATACAGAAGCAATGGGAAGTTTAATGTCTTTGATAGATTGACCAAACTTTTAGTATACTAGCTTCCTAATTGTGAACAGCTGAACAGTTGGAAGCAGTTGTGTCTGGATGAAATATAGGAAACAATTGTTCCATCAGATGGGCAAAGTTCTCCATTCTTTTTTGGACAAGGCATACTTCTCTTTCACAGGGCTAATAGTCCATTCAAGAGGAACACCCCTTTCTAAAAATAGTATGGTAAATGAACTATTTTTACCCATTTCTTCTTCTTCCATTAAGCCAGAGGCCAATGACTCCACTGAATAATAAAGGGCAAATTTTTCAGTCTTTATTTGAGTGAAAGGTCTGTTGTCTCTTTCAGATTTTTCCCTTTTGATGACATGGGTCTTTTGCAGTCTGTGCCTTTTCTCATTTGACTCTATCCTGTAGCGCTTGCTTCAGAAGCTCTATTAAAGCCCATGGAAGTAAGCTTTCACAGAAGCAAAAAAATGCAGAAAAGTAAATGGTCCTCCATAACATACTTAGACTTTTTTAAGGAGTAAGAAGCTCAGGTATAAAGCCAAGCATCACATTTAACACTGGACAAATACAACCCAGCAGAGTGCCCAGGTGGCCCAGAAGCATCCTGGCTTGTATCAGAAATTGTGTGGCCAGCAGGACCAGGGAAGTGATTGCTCTCCTGTACTCAGCACTGGTGAGGCTGAATCTCAAATGCTGTGTTCAGTTCTGGGCCCCTCACTTCAAGAGAGACATAGAGGTCCTGGAGCATATCCAAAGAAGAGCAATGAAGCTGGTGAAGGGTCTGGAGAACAAGACCTGTGAGGAATGGCTGAGGGAACTGGGGTTGTTCAGCCTGCAGAAAAGGAGGCTCAGGGGAGACTCTACACCTATCTGAAAGCAGCTGTAGTGAAGTTGGGGTTGCTCTCTTCTTCCAAGTAACAAGTGACATGATGGGAGGAAATGGCCTCACGTTGCAGCAGGGGAGGTTTAGATTGCATATTAGGAACAACTTCTTCACCAAAAGGATTGTCAACCACTGGAACAGGCAGCTCAGGGAAGTGGTGGAGTCACTTGCATACGTAATGCTTAGGGACATGGTTTAGTGATGGGCTTGACAGTGCTAAGGTTAACACTTGGACTTGATCTAAAGGTCTATTCCAACCTAAATGATTCTGTGCTACATCTTGCAGGGAGATTTGCTGATTAGCTGTGTGCCTGTGTTTGGGACTGAATGCCTAGTTTTCCCATCCATAATCAGCTACATTTTTAGCTTTATTTAACAGGTTAAATCTACCAAATTTAATGTTTTATTTGCAGCATTGATCTTTCTTTTGTCATGTGGCCAAAGGTGGCTTTCCAGCTGGCACAAGTACAAAAGCAGTTGCTAAATTTAAAGCCAGATAATACAGTTACAGTGATGGAATTGGTCAGAAGAGATAGAAACTGCTAGTTCAGAGTGCTCTTCTGGTGCAACCAAAAGGTTTGAGGTGAGGGGCATATTCAATAAAGAATGCCGTCATAGGATCAAACAGGTGTTCAAAAATGTTCAATCTTATCCCTGTGTTGAGTAAGACACTGAAGAGAACAGAAAACTGTCGTTCTCTTTCAGCAAACTAAAAACTTCCTGGAATTTTTCTTCGCCATCAGTAGACAAGCATCATGCTTTTTGTACAGGTATTTTGTGTACAATAAGAGATGACAGAAACATCAATGTAATGAATAACAACAAACTAATGCATTAGATCATGCTGTTTTGTTGTCCTTACTCCACACCTATTCCATCCTTCTTCATTTAATAAAAGGATTATATCAGGCAAGCAGAAGCTCCTGAAGTAGTGGACAGTGCTCCTTGCACTGTTCAGGGAGCCCCTGCAAAAATCCTGCCGCTATGACTAAAGGAGTTAAAATGGTAAATTCTGTATACTTATGAATAGCACTAAATAATTGTGCTAAACATGATGGTCTAAGAACAAGATTTGCATACAAGAGGTAGGTTCTGTTTCCCTTTGGAAGGTAGGCCTGCAGGTGTAACTTACACTACATATGCAGAAGTGTACGGTGAAACTGTCCTCCTGCTCTGAAGACCTTCTGAGAAGAGGAAAATTGTTTCAAAGGTGGCTTTAAACTCTGGTATTAATCTCAGTAGAGTTTTTACCATATCAGAATAAATAGACAATACTGTGGCAAGTTTCATCAACTGAGAAAATGGTGGAATAACAAACACTCATTAGCTCTGCATGTTGGAGAGACATGCAAGTCCCATAGACTTCATGTAGCTAAGAGCAGTTACTCTGCAACTTTCTCTGTTCTCTCGAGTGACACTGAATATTTCATTATAAAAAAACATTTGGAGCAAAATAGTGATTTTTTTATTTGTTTCATTGTTCTAGATAATCCCCTCCTCATCGTCAGACCACCTGGTAAGTCTTCTGCTGTTCCTTCATGAAGTTTGTAAAACCTGTACAAACCAGTTACAATGTATGTGTTAGAATCTCATTAAGCCACAGCTTCAATTACAGTTTTAAGCAGGAACAGATAGTAATGGGTTACACTAATTCAGAAAACATTTTTCCATCTTCAAACCCCTTATTCTGGTCTTTGAAAAGAAATCTGTTAAAGATATGTTAGAATAAGCATTTGGTTATGGCCCATCTTTTGCCTGGTACAACAGCTTTAATTGCTTAGTAATAAGCACTAGACTATATTGCTTCTATATCTGTGTCCCTCAGTTGCCTGAGCGTAGCTTTAACAGTGGGATCAGCTTTTCCTGTCGAGCTGTTATGCTCATCTGTACTGATCATTATGCCTTTATAAATACTAAGATATTCAAGTATGTGTTACTGGCATGAATGATATGCCACGAAGCTGCTGAACTTGCTTTGCATTTCCAAATTTGCAACAAGCCAGTTCAGCCCCTAATCAGAAGAGCTGATTCCCTGGTGCTGAGTTTCAAGGGTTGCTGATCAATAGCTTCTCCCATGCAGTTTCTTGCAGGATTCAGTCCATGTGCCTAGTGAGAGGGAGGAAGAAATGACTAATAGAATAAACTTTCAATATCATTTGTAAACCACCTCAAAATAGCACAGTAAAAACAGGGCTTTGTGCTGTGGATGGAGAGAAAAATACCAATTATCACATTGGAATCTGTTTATGTAATTCTATATACATTACTACAACAGCAATTTCAAAAGAAATTACATTCTCTTGGTTAGTATAAAGCAAACATTTAGGTAAGCCAGTAGGAATATTTTGTCTTTTGCAATACAATTAAGCACTCTCCTCTGCAGCAGTGCTCTAGATAGAGCTCCCCAGGAAAGTTCTCACTTCTCTGTTATTGGAAACTCATCTATCTGTTTTGATATAATGTGGGAAAACAAAACAGAAAAGTACATTTCTGATTTGATCTTTTTAACCAAATGGCAAAAAGGAACTTCACATCACAGGCTGTTAGTCACCACAGAATTCATAACATCTGTTCTTTAGCAAAAGCTAAAGAAGTTAGGTTTTTTACTTAGCGTTATAACACAAGGACTGTATTTAGACAGTGTCGCTGTCAGACCTACGATCAGCCTCCTTAAGAAACTGAGTATCTCTAGGTAGAGAAGATGTTTTAGTGAAACCAATGAGACTGTTTTCTTAAAACTGTGACTTCCTACATGAAATCATATTTTTAATGGT
Organism: Agapornis roseicollis; assembly: GCA_002631895.1. Classification (NCBI taxonomy): domain Eukaryota; kingdom Metazoa; phylum Chordata; class Aves; order Psittaciformes; family Psittacidae; genus Agapornis; species Agapornis roseicollis. The sequence goes on along the minus strand of NDXB01013257.1, from coordinate 5,106 downwards.
TTTAACATTTATTATTGTCTTCTGCCTACAAGGGATTTAATCCAGTCCCTTGCTTTTTTCTTTTTTTTTTCCTTAATGGTTCTTATTCTCAATGTAGTATTTCTGGATATAGAAGAACCATGCATTAATCTGCTGCAGCATGTCTTGCAAAACATATTATCAGATGTTAATCTCAGCAAGACTCAAACTAAAATGCTAAAGTCTGTCCTTAATGTTACATTTTTATCCTTTTTTCTCCAAGGTGGTGAGCCTATCTGGATCCCATTCACTTTTAAATACGACCCCACTTATTCAGACTGCAGTGGCAAGCAGTATGTGAAACGAACTTGGTACCGCAAGTTTGTTGGGGTGGTTCTTTGCAACTCCTTAAGGTACAAGATTTACCTCAGTGATGACCTGAAAGGTAGGCACAGAGATTTATTTTCTGATACATGGTTACTTGTCATTTCCATCTTCTTGCTTTCTTCACCTCATCTGTGAAAGAATTATGTGATGGCTATCTTGTAGTCCCTCCCTTGAGAAGGTCTGATGAGGTAGCCAAGCTGCCCTGCTTTTGTGTTGTCCTCATGCCCTGGGCACTACCTTTCAAGCAGATCTCAGAAGTTTTCCTTGAAAAGCCTGTGTGTGTTTGCATCCTGAGAAAGCAGTGTTCTTTGTACTGTGAAGACAAAGTGCTGCTCCCCACACATCTCCCTGGGAAATCCCACTCTTGCTCCACAGGTGGGTGAGTCCCAGCTGAATGCATACAGGGCAATACGCTCTAGGGATCCCCAGAGCAGATTGGAGAACAGTGAAGTAAAGACTGACATTAGAATGACTGAGTCAGCAGTACTTTCAAGAGTTAGCAGTAGCTCTTGTACAAGTGTAGTTGCTGAGAGATAATGAAGACGACTTTCATATTGTTGATCTGGGGTAGGGGGGCTATCTCAATGGCTTTTCAGATTATGCCAATTATTAATATACTCATTGCAGTGCATTGGTATAGTTTAAGGACAGTGGTTGAATATGCAATAAGAAACAAACAGTGTCAGGACCCATCCTATCTGTTAGAGAAAGAGCTCCACAGTTTTTAGTTTCCATTTGAGACTGCTGTCAAACTAATGGTATTGATATATAGAGGGGTTTTAATTTTCTTATGATGCATTGAAATGACTGATCCACTTGAAATTCCTTCCATCACCTGTGGTGCAGTGTCCATGAATTTGCAATATGGGGACTATTACTTACTGAGCTGTAGTCATTTCTCTTTTCCTAATATCTACTTCCATACTGTGTAAGTAGTATTTTTCCTATTTCCAGATGCTGCTTGTTCATTTGTAATACTGTGTTTGTCACTGTAATACTTCTCCTGCTTTCTCCCACATCTAATTTCCTGGTGGAAAGGAGCATCCCAAACAAAAGCAATGCTATGCCCAATAATCTATCTCTGTCACTTTTCAGACACCTTCTACAGCATTGGGGATAGCTGGGGAAGAGGTGAGGACCACTGCCAGTTCGTGGATTCACACCTCGATGGAAGAACAGGACCTCAGTCGTATGTTGAAGCCCTGCCCACTATCCGAGGTATGCCAATGGGGGAGTGGGATGCTGGCCAGGTGTCTGTCATCCCATCATAGGATTAAAGGGTAGGGAGCAGAGCACAGAGAAGCTCTTTGTCCATTGCTACTGGCAGCTCTTTGAAGAAGTCCAGCTGATGCAGTAGATGGTGAGGTAATGTTGTACTCAGGCCCAGCAGAACAGGTTATGAAAGTCTCAGAAGGAAAAACTTGTGAGTGTTAAGAGGGGGAGACAAAAAGAAAGAGAAGGACATATAATGCAAATAATTTACAGGAACAAAATGCAGACTAGGAAGAAAAGAATTGTATAGATCTGAGAAACCTTTCCCTAGTTACAACACAAGCCTCATTACAACAAGCCACATGCCACAAAGCACCAGCTACATCTTTGTGAATATGGCTTTTGCAAATGCTTTCTGACCAGTTCATTCAATGCAAAATACATAGGAGTATGTCTACTGACTTAAGGTTGGGCTGCAGTACTTTTGTATTGACCTGGTAGGTGTCTCCTGAGTGAAAATTGTCACCTTGAAGGAGTTTCTCTGAGTAAACTGTTTCGGTCGCTCAGCCAAGAGGGTGATAGCTTGCTTCACAAAATAAACCTAGTCCTGAAAGTCAGTTAATCTTTTCAATAAGTCTGTTGTTTTAACTTATTCCATTCGCTTTAATGGTTTCCATGGTAAATTATTTGTTGATAGCTTTTTCATGGTGGCGTTACCAGGAAGAAACTGAAATAGTCACCGATATTTTTATATCACTGGGAAGTATTGCATTTCATTTCTCAGTTCAAAAGACGGACGATCTATCCAGATGTGTATTACTAGGTTTAGGAGACAGAGATAGAGAGCACACAGAAATTATAATGTTGGCACAAGACATGAGTGTTTCAGATGTTCCAGTGCACAAGCTATGCGGAAAAGAATGCTGCACCTCTCCTAATGCTTTAAGCATTCACATTCTTTCTGCTAATGAAGAGAAAGGGGGAGAAAGGGCTTAACTCCATATTTACTGCATGAAATGACACCTTTGTGCTTTGTGAAAAGCTGAAGTTTGTCGAGAGTCTCTTGAGCCCTATAATATAATTCAGTGGTATTTTTGCCCCTTAGTCCTCCATATATTCAAGAAGTCTTATAAACTTCATAAACACAACTGAAATATACTCACCTTTTGGAGTGAAATGCAGAAACTCTTTGGCAGACCACAGCATTACACAATAGTTCAAGAGGTTTTGAACAGTGAAAATCAAAATAATACAAGAAATAGAAAGGACCAGAGTTAAACTACTCAAGAAAGATCTAGACCCAAATACCAAGGGCTAGCAAATACCCATTTGACAAAACTCCATACCAGACAGCTTCTAAGTTTTCATCTGGACCGCGGGAGCTGTGGGATTGACTCTTTCTGTGTTTGTTACTTTTGTTAAATTACTGTGTCTTTGTTTTGTAATGCAAATGGTCATTTTTCCCCCCACAGGATATTACCGCCAGTACCGCCAGGAGCCTGTATCATTTGGACGCATTGGGCACACAACACCTTACTACTATGTGGGCTGGTATGAGTGTGGCGTGCCCATCCCAGGGAAATGGTAGCAGTCTGCTACCAGTCTTAGGCAGACCATGCTTTTCCAATGATTTCTACCAGAGAACTGTGAGCAACTGATTCGGAAAAGAAAAAAAACCCAAGAGAAATGGTGCAAATGATGAAGACCAGCTACTCAAAATACCCTCATGAAGCCAAACACGGTCCCCCCTTTGCCAGCCTAAATCTGTGGTGCTGCTTAATTTCTGCTTGGAAACAGGGACATGACATAAGTTTGGTGTCCTGCCTTCCTCCTCTGAGTCTTTATGGCATACAGAGGTGTTTGCAATGTGTGAGACCTGTGAAAACTAGAACTGTATTAGCCTTGAAAATTTGGAAGTTTCTTATATCTTGCAGGAATGACCTAAGCATGCTGTGCTTGCTTAATGGGATATTAAACTGTCCTTTGCTGCCCACCAGGGCTCCCCTACGCGATTGTGCCATGTAACTGGCCACCCACCAGAGGCAATGTATTCTCCTGAAGACTTATCCTGTGGGTTCACCCACTGCTGGACTAATCACCAGGTCCTAGTGTAAATTCACTTTGAGGTATATGTATATCTATATAAATACAGTACTGTACATCTGCAGAAGTACTGCTTAGAGATGCTGAGATTTTCTTGTTCACTAGATAAATATGTTTGGAATTTTTATGTAAAAGGTGCTGTTAATTCTTAGAGAAATTGCTATGCACAATACAATAACCAAGGAAAGAGCTGTATTCTTGTGAGTACTGTTGACCTAATATTTGAATTATTGATTAAAGACCTACATCCTGCTTCCTTGGCAGCCTTTGGACTAGATGTTCAATGGGAATCTACTCTTCTGTCCATGTTAGAGTGGCACTGTATAGCCCAGCAGAAACACATATTCAGCAGTTTGTCAGCATCAGTTAAACTTTCTATCCTTTACCATTTTAAAGTTTTAGGACAACTTTTCTTTGTTCTCATCTTATTTGGTATCTTATTTATTCCATGTTGGTATCTTTCACTTCACTGTGCGGAGGCATGGGATAAGTAACTTGCAAATTAGAAACTGCTTTTAACTTATTTGCCCACCAAAAAGCCCAAGCCACCTATACAAGAGTCAGTTAGGAGGAAACTCATTTGACTTTGATCCATCCTGAGGAGAAATTGAGATATACTTCTTTTAAAATACTACTGAAATCTCATCCAGAACAGAAAGCAAAAGCTGACATGGATGAAAGGTATAATGATAATTTTTAAGCAGGCATTTGGAAGCTTGCAATAACATAGAATTTTAGTAGTCCTTCTGGGAGATCTAGCATTAACGGTTTACTCAGTAACTTTCATGGTCTTACTTTTTCATGGTAACGTCTTAACAGCTTTTGCTTATGTTAGTAAGACTCTCCCATTTTGACAGCCTGGGAGAGTAGCAATATACCTGAGATATGGATTCAGTCTCTGTTCCATCTCTCACTCACATCTCAGCTTACATGTAATGTAGTCTAGTACCTTTTCAATTGCTTCCTATAGTTACTGTAAATTGGATGGGGACAAAAAGGAACTAAACTCATTAAAAGAGCATTTTATTTTTCATGGTGATTTGGGTTTTAACATTTTAATTGTTCTCACATACTTTTGCTTTAGTACAGTGCCAAATATATGGTCTTGAAGTATAACTTTCTTCCCTAATAAACCTATGATACATGTTTCTATTTCTATTTCATCCTTTCTGGTCATCTGTGTCAAGTAACCTGACAAAGGGGCAAATTGTTAGCTTTCAAAAGATCTTCTTTGGGAAAGGAGTAGGTGTCAAATTTTTCTAAAGGACTGAAAGCATCTGAGTTCTCCCTTTCAAAGGCTGTTAGCAGCTAGCATAGAGTTACCAAGGGCAAATCATGCTTGACCAGCCTGATCATCTTCTTTGCCAAGATGCCTGTCTTTGTGCACAAGGGGAGAAAAGTGAATGTTATTGACTTTGGCTTTTGTAAGTCACTTGGCTTCCAAGG
>NDXB01013255.1:0-19669 GCA_002631895.1 Agapornis roseicollis | reverse complement strand
AAAACACAAAAAAAAACCCACAAAAAAGCCCAAAAAACTCAGCCCTCCAAACACCAGCATCGCAAAACACCAGTGGCCCCATGGCTGCCACAGGGCAGCGCAGAGCCAGCTCTCCCATGGGGGACCAGGGGTGATGGGTTCCCAAGCCTGGCACCCCAAGGCAGCGTCCCCCAACACCTCTCCTGGTGCCAGCGGCACCCGGCCCACCTTGGTGGCAATGGCATCCTCCTGGTCAGGGAGCAAAGAGCAAGGGGCCATCCCCGGGGGTACTGCGGCTCCACGTACGACACTCCTCTGTGGCCAGTCCTTTCTGCAGCCCCCGGCATGCAAACCATCAGGAGCAAGCGGTCCTTCCCGCCCTCTCCCCCCTCCTCCTCCTCCTCTTCAGCAGAAAATCATCGTATTTCATGTGTCGCTGCTCCAGCCTCGCCAATTGGCTGGGCACTCGCAGGCGGAAATGTCAGGAGCAACCCAGCATCGGTGCCTGCCCGCGGCCACCCGGTCCCCGCGGGTCCCCAGAGCACAGCCCGGGGCAGGGGGCACAGGGCTGGCCATCCCAACGGGAGGGAAAAGGGGTTTCGGTGCTTGGGTCGGGGTTTTTTAAACGCCGCTTTGGCTCGGCTCCGCAGGGATGCAGGCTGCCAGCAACTTGACCTTGACCCGCACGGGCTGCGTTGGGCTGCCAGCAAGAAGCATTTTCCGGATGACGGAGACCGAGCACATCTGCTCTGCTCCATGGAAACACCTCCCTCTGCACCCGGACACACCGAGGGGCCACGCTAACACCCACCGCAGCACTGGCTCCATGGGCGCATCACAGGTACCGTAGCTGCCCGCAGGGATGATGCATGGTAAATAGCTACTTCCCTTTTATCCCCCACCTATTTCCAATGTCAGTGCATTCGTTCACAGCTTGTCTCCCACCTCCAGACCTTTCAAACGAGATCTCTCAGCATTTTTCTTTATCATCTTAATGGCTGGAGGATCTGGGGTTTGGAAAGAGGAGCCTGCCTGAAGTTTCCCAGCATGAAGCAACGGCTGAAGTAGGAAAACAGCCCCAAGACTCATCATCTGACCATGTTCCTTCTTAAAGGAAGGGGGGAAAAGTCTTAAACTCCTGGGAAATGACAGTTTTCATCAGGATTATTCCTTTCTGCGATTCCATTGCTCATCTACATCCTCTGCTAACACCACCTGGAAATGAGAGGTGAACACATCCAGTGAGACTGGAAAATGTTCTCCTAAGGAGAAACCCAGCCAGATTTTCCTGCTGGGCACATGAAGAGCAGAAGGGAAATGCAACAGCCAAAAGCCAACTTTTGGTTTGTGGCTGCTTACACTGGATGAGAAAATTTGCATTGTCACAAAAGCTCAAGAGGATTTGAGTGTGCCATTTACGGCACAAATCGGCTTAAGAAACCTGCAGTTATCTACACATTGTGAAAAGAATTGGTAGTAAATGGGCAATATACGGGATGAAAGAGCCAAAAGCTCCAAAGCTTCCTTATCTGCCCATCTGACATGCACCCTAAAGCCCAAGTCGTCAGCGAGTGCATCCAGCCCAAGGCAATGTGCTCCTGCAAGGGGAGCTTGGCAATCACCATTCCCACCATCCACAATGTCCTCTACCTCCCTGTGTGAAGGCAAGTGCCTTGGCACAGCAGAAGCTCATCACCACTGTGTGTCACTGTAAGCATTAAAACAAGTGCAGTAAGAGGGAAGAAAGTGGAATAGTCTATTACACAGAAAACCCTACTGTCTCAAGTCTAGAGCAAAGGACACAGCTCTTCTTGCTGGTCTCCCCTTTCCAGGTTTCAAGAGGAAGCCACACAACAAGACATTTCATCACCTACGCCAGCCTGTACTTCATGTAACAGATGACCCAGGTCTATCATGGTAGGGCTCCAAGGTGCCATGCAGGTCCATGCATGAGAACCTGGGTGAATTAAAGGAGCTATAGAAGTGGTGTCACCACATTGCCATTGCGCCTCTACCAACATCATCACCCTCACATGAGCCCAGATGTCCATCTGCCACCGTAATCGACTCCATAGACCTTGAGAAGCAACCTGCTTCATGGACCTTGCTTTCCACCCCTGCAAGTGACACACAAGAATAGCTGTGTTGAAAGTCATGGCAGTGTTTATTGGAGTCGGTCAAGTTGACATCTAAAACCTTACATGACTGGTAGAAAAAGCAAGAGGGACCCCTCATCAGGGACTGGAGGGATAGAGAACAAGGGTGATGGGTTTAAACTTAAACAGGGGAAGTTCAGGTTGGAGATAAGGAAAAAGTTCTTTATTGTAATGGTGCTGAGGCACTGGAATGGGCAAGGAAGCTNTCTCCCAGTAGTACACAGGGAGTGGGTCAGCAAGGGGTGCTTGGAGCTGAGCTGCTCCCCCAAAACACTCCTCAGAAGTCTCACCCAGGAGCTATTTATCTGCTCCATCCCTGGCAGTGTTCAAGGCCAGGTTGGATGAAGCCTTGGGTGCCATGGTTTAGTGTGAAGTGTCCCTGCCCATGGCAGGAGGGTTGGAACTGGATGATCTTAAAGTCCTTTTCCATCCCAAACTGTTCCATGATTCCGTAAGGAAGGATAAGAGGAACGCCTTTGATGTTTTGAGGCATAACCTTCACTTGTGCCTGTTCAGGCTCCTCTCTGATCCCACACGATTGTTAGGTTATCCTTCAGGAAAACACCTTCCAGAAGGTGGCACAGAAACTGCAGCAAGACCACAACCACCTGATTCACCCCTGGAAACAGAGAGCAATAAAGCCATCATCAAACCACTTAGCTAGCCAGGTTTTCATCCTTTCCATATGTGCCACTTTGAAGCTGCATCACCCTTCCTTCCAGAAAACCACATTCATACAGCATCCAAGCAAGTGCTTTGTACCAATTACCTCAGACCTTTGTTCCCCCTTTTAATCTTAATGGTGATATGAATTCAGCTTTCTTCCACTATTCTGAAGCTTTCCTAAGCAGTTCAAAACCTGTTATAAATCAATATTAACAGCAGGGAGGACTCCTTGAATAGCAATGGAAAGACCTGCATTACAAATCAGCCACATCCTCACACGCTGAGCAGGGTCTGAAACCTAGGAGACCCCAGTCCCAATGGGTGCATTAGTTCACTGCTCCCTATGCAGTGAAGCACACGCTCATTAGAGGTGACACACACCACAAAACCTGACCTAATAAGTTCTGTGGGGCTTATTAGTTGGGCTCCATGCTGGTGCTGGGAACTAGCAGGCCTGCAAAACCATCCTGCTGTGTGGCCAGGGAGGGGACCTGGTTGCAATCAGTGAGAAGAGGGGGCAGGAGTAGTGGGATAAGTCAAAACCAAGCATCAAAGCTCTGAGTTTTCTACTTCTCTTTGAGGCAAGACTTAACGTTAGCACACCAAGACGCTGGCTGTCATTTAGAGGCCAAAATCATTCACTCCATAGCTCATTCCTCCTTTTTCTCCCATGAAAATAGTCACAGACAAAATTCACAGAGTTGAAAACATGCTTCAAGACTATCTGACACTTCCTTGTGGATGCTTTTCTCTTGACAATAGTACCCTGTTCAACCCTATGTGAGTAGGTAGGGAAGGACAGAGGTGCTGGGACCAGCTTAAAGCTCATCCAGAACTCTGGGAGCATCCCCAAAAGGCAGACAACCCCTTTCCCCCACGCACTCCGCAGTGTACAACCACAGTGCTATGTGCATACGGTGCANGTAGGTAGGGAAGGACAGAGGTGCTGGGACCAGCTTAAAGCTCATCCAGAACTCTGGGAGCATCCCCAAAAGGCAGACAACCCCTTTCCCCACGCACTCCGCAGTGTACAACCACAGTGCTATGTGCATACGGTGCGCAGTACAATGCACATTGCTCAGCAGGATGAGTCTCAGCTCCTTACATGGGAGTTCATGGCTCTGATATCTAATGGGCATTCTCCTGTGAAAAATGGGATAAGCATGCAGGATTCCACATNTGGCTTTTTCCTATGTGCATACGGTGCACAGTACAATGCACATTGCTCAGCAGGATGAGTCTCAGCTCCTTACATGGGAGTTCATGGCTCTGATATCTAATGGGCATTCTCCTGTGAAAAATGGGATAAGCATGCAGGATTCCACATTTCTTGCCCCTTTTTATTTACCTACTTATCAAACCTACTCAGCTAGGAGCAGGAAGTTGCATTTCCTTTTAATTGGTAGCTTCACTAATGCTCTTGGGATCAAAAAGGCAAGGCATGAGCTTATTCTTCTGCTTTTCTTCTTTCACTTTGTAATAACTAATGAAGATCCAAAGGCAAAGCATGGCTTTGCTTTCGCTGCCTTCCTGGGACCTAATGCAGCAAAACAAATAGGATTCCTGGTGCCACTACATAATGCATTGCATTTGGATTACATACTGTGGTTTAGGAAGATGCAGAAGATAACAGCACGTACAGGGAGAAGGGATAAGTTGTAACCAGGGGAACAGACCACAGGGATGCGAGTGCTGTCAGAGCCCCAAGTGCCTTTTGCTTAACCAAGAGGCTGGATTTTGATCCATCTCCTCTCAGCACTCACATTGCTCACTGCAGCTGAGGAATCTGCGCAGGAGCAGAGTGGGATGGAATGGATAAAGATGCTGAGAGCTGCCTCACAGAAAACCATATAATTCAATAGTAACACAAAGCGTAAGAGCTTGTGCACAAGCAGTTTATGGAGTTTTCATAGGGGTGAGAGAGAGCCTCTGTATCCTTTTCCCCATCACTAACCCCCTGCCCTGCAGCCAGTCCTAACGGATGCGCCAGGGATTGCTAAGAGCTCTGAATAGGGCTTCAAAAGTACCCTTGGGGAGATGCTGAGCAGAGAAATCTTACCAGTCTAATAAAGGGCAATAAGGATCACTTACTAAACCTAAGCCTGTTTCATTACCAACCTCACCATTTGCAGGAGAGGTGTTTTGGGGGTTTAATTCTTTTCTCCTATTTCTGCAAAGGATGGTAGCTCTCTGCTGCAGCAAACTATCTGCAGAGAGTATTTACACACTTGCCCGAGATTCCCATTACATCATCTGTCCTCATTTTAGGGTACATATGAAAAAGGGCACACATATCTATATATAAAAGCTTGTCTTTACACCCAGAATGAACACACATTAACTGTGACTGATTAAAGAACAGCAAGCATCTGCAGTATTTGGACTATTTGAGCAATGTTCAAGGCCAGGTTGGACAGAGCCTTGGGTGGCATGGCCTAGTGTGAGGCGTCCCTGCCCATGGCAGGGGGTTAGAACTGGATGATCTTCAGGTCCTTTCTAACCCCAACCATTGTATGATTCTATCTTGTTCTAATGATCCAAAGTTACAAACCAACATCATAATATTCAAGTTTCAGATTAGAAAATGAGTTGACATTTGGGAGAGTTTTTCCTGTTTTTACTGAGCTCCCAGCCTGGTGCTTTTTAGGTCAGGCACATTTTTGCCCAATTAACTAAGAAAGTGCTGTAAAAATAATCCAACCTGCCATTGTGCTATAAAGAATACCCAAGCACAGGAAAGACAGCGATAAAAGCTCATGAGAGAGTGGCCGTGTCCTAAGGTTGTTTTGGTCACTAAACAGCAGCATCTTGCACCTCAGCATCCATCACCCCAGTGACATTCAAGGACGCAGGCATCAGCTCCCCCTTGGTCTCCATGAGGTTGCTGCCAGCAGAGCCGTGCAGTATTGATTCCTCATCTCCGCTGTCTCACCACTGACTGCAATTGTTCTCAGGGCAAGTTATGGGGCTCTTTAGCACTCCCAGTTGCACTAGAGGTTCTGATGATCTCAGCCACTGGGAGGGGTGAGAAGAACCAGCTCCTTCAGAAGAAATAGTTTGTCAAGGAATGACCTTACAGTGAAATTTGAAGTTTGATGAATCACATCATGATTCAACGTCAGTTCTAGCCTGAATTCTGTTAGACAAGAGTTGCTAAGCAAGAGGGTGGGCTTTGCTTATTGTTGGCAGGAGCATCACCTCCCTTCAAGTCATTCCTTGTCCTCATCAAACACAACATTACCTAATTCCTCTAAGCACATACAAGATTGTGTTATCCCTCTACAGGAATCCATATTAACCCAACCACATCCCATTCAGCACAGGAAGCATCATAATCTGCCATGCATTAAAGGTCTAAAACACCCTGCCTAATGTTAGAAGAGTCTCAAGCTGTTAAGCTACTACTTAACTACGGTAATTCACCATGAAGTCTCTCCCATGGCACAGCTAAAGAGTTGTTTGCACTTTCTAATAATGGACACGTGACTTCAGCATTTAATGAGTTCCTGAAATAACTGAACCAAAAGGCAAAATCCAAGAGGTTTTAGTGCCCAGGGAGAAAAAAAAAATCATAATTAAAATAGGGAATGGGCAGAAGAATAAGAGGAAAGGCCGAGGGGTGATTATGAATCATTTAGGTGGAAGAGCGAGTGTATTGCTTGCCAGTCCCAAAGGGGGCTTAAGCATGACAGAAGGCAGGCAGCCTTGCAGTTCATACCTGGAGCTCCATCCCTTATTGCCCTATATTATCAAGTGTACCAGTCCCTTATCTTGGTTTTATAGTGATGATTATAAGGAAGTAACAACAAACCATTCATTTTGATAGCACTTTCCCTTATGGCCATCAAAACACAGCAGACATTAATGGTACCTCATTGTGTTATCACAGAATCATCTGTTCAAAAACATGCCAAAGAGGGTAAGCAGTGTGCAGAGTTGTATTACACGTTAACAGGAAGAGAGTCTACAGGTTCTGACTATAATCTCTGGGCTGGACAGCCCATGGTGCTGGTGTCTGTCTCAGCTGGGTCTGGAGTTATCATCAATCCCAAAGAACCATCACCAAGGTAGATCAAGTTTTAAAAGCTCTGAAACAGCTTGGCCTTTTCAATAGCTTGGGTTGGGTGTTGGGTTTTGTTTAAGCCCAGCAGAGGATTGTGCTATCTTCTGTTGCTGCACTGGAGTGAGAGCCAGCGTAAGTTGTGCAGTGTTTGCCTTTCCATTCTCCTGCACAGTTCAGCCTCCCGGCTTGTGCTGGCATTCTGCAGCAGGGAAAGAGCTTGCCAAGCACCAAACCCTAGGGCAGAAACTGCCTTTGGAGAAAAAGAGAGACCCAGACAGTACCAAAACTCCTCTGTAGGTAGAGATGTAAATTCTGCTTCAGAGGTCAGCTTATTTCTGGCACAGCAGCAGAGATGGGCTTCATTACTCACTGGATTTGGAAAACTGGGGTGCATGCATTTCTCCACACTTTGCACTTTTATGTTTACCTGGAGTGGGGTTGTGTTGCCAGCTCAGGGTTGCAATATCTGAGGGGGATGCACATGAGCAGAGCTCAGATCCTGGTCTCACAGAGGTGTGGGTGTATCCAGGTCCAGCCATGAGGAAGGATGGTTGGAGACTTCAGCATCCTTCAGTAGCAAAGCCAGAAACAGTTTAGAGACTGGAGGAGCCCAAGCTGCAGGTCTAAATTCCATCCTAAGGATGGTCTCTGGCTGGTGTTTTCCTCTGAACCCAGTGCAGACTTGACTTGGAGGAGACCTTGTCTGGACAAAACCATGCTAGAGACAAGCAAGCACAGATGCACAGATGCCTGTGGAAGGTGCACTGGTACCAGCACAGACGCTGGACCCTCCTCTATATCTATAGCCCACTGAAGGATTACAAGGCCTGCTTTTACTCTAACTCACCTCAGGCTACAAACACCCATCAAAGGCAATGCTCCACTGTAACATCCAGGGCAGCAGTCACCACCCCTGATTTTAGAGTTTGCCCATGCTTTATTTTCTCCTTTAAACACTTTTACCCATTTAAGTCCTTGGGTTTCTTCGTAAAGAGTACAAAATAAGAGAAAACTTGTGAATTTTTACATTAAAACCTGCAAGAAGATCTCATTTCAAGCTGAGGTTAAGGAAAGGAAATTACATTTTGGCCAAAGGCCAAGTTCTGAATTTCTAATTCACTTAATCAAACCTTTCCCATAGCGTAACCCTTGATCATTTATATAACCAATTGCACTGGAAAGGCAGTGAGAGAGAGCCCTGCACCAAATCAGACAGAAATAACTAACAAGTTCAAAGGATTTGTTTCATTAACCCTGGAGAAAATGAGTTCAGCAGCGAGCTAAATGGTAGGAGCACAAAAAAAGGGATTAAATGGTTGAGTAAACACTGTGATGGCAGATTTTACCTGAGATAAGAAAGTAACATTGCACATTCATATAGATAGCGTTCATTTGACAGTAACACCAAGAAGTGACCAGCACACAAGAGAATTCAAGCATGTAAGGATTTGTATCTTTTGATTAGATCAACTAAACCGGCTGGAACTGAAATAAACGGACCAGCACACCTAAAATCTTGCCCTTTAACAGTCTTACCAGCTGGTCCACTGAAAGATATGGCTAGGCCTTAGGAACTCTTTTAACACCTTTAGCATGGCAATATAGCAATAGCACCTATAGCATGGCAATAACAAAATGCCATGTCATCACTTCATGCAAAGGATTCACGTTTAGGCTTTGGGAAAGCCTGTTATTATCAGCTTTATCAGGGGATAACTGTTTTATTTCCAGCTAAACAGTCGGCTTCTTGTAGAAGCAGCCACCAGGAAGAAATTAATGAAAGCATCCATTGCAGGAACAATTAAGTTAAATAAGTCAAGACCATCACACTCAGGGGAAATGGCACATGCTGGCCTGAGCTGGTCCCAGAGGCCTGGAGTAGGATAACTTAGAATCATGGAATAGTTTGGGTTGGAAGGGACCTTCAAAGCTCATCAAGTCCAAGCCCCCTGCAATAAGTAGGGACATCATCAACTAGATCAGATTGCCCAGAACCACATCCAGCCTGGCCTTGGAATGGCATCATTGTCTGTCCTGGAGACATCACTGGCTGCTCATCCTATTCCCAAACAGTGGCACAGGGCACTTATTCTTCAGGTTTTGTTCTCCATGATACTCCAGGACTGAAACCTGTGTCAAAGCTACTCACTGTTTCACTACAGAACATCTCTCCTTTGTTTTATTTTCCGCTTCTTTACTAAGAGGGCAATCCTTCCTATACCTTGCAGAAAGCTTTGCCCAGGCATGCTGTTAGCCCTCACTTCCAAGCTGCATAGCTGAAGTCCTGAGTGACATGATGGAGAAAGACTCAGCACCAAGAGGAACCTGGTGTGAACAACAAGAGCAGGGAATTAGAAACTAGGACCACCACATGTGCAGAGGTGAATCTGGCTTGTTCAGCTGACAGGTACTGAGTATGATGCACCTGCAAAACAGGGTTGTTCTGCTGATCTTTAGCAGCTACTAACTAAGCTTCAGTTCTGCATAGGAACCAGAGCGTGATTTACAGCATTAGCTACATGCACCCTGATGCATATACATGTTTCACTATAGAAGTATCTTCACTAATATTACAGACCTAATGGCTCCTCATTCCTGCAAATCACTCTTGATGGTCTCAACCTAAGTTTTGCTTGCATTAGCTATGAGGACAAGGGAGCAAGCAAAGCTTCTGGCAGCAGCAGAGTACCTTATGTATGATAGCCCTCACTAATCAAACAAGCACCCTTTGGACCAGCAGCAAGAGCAATGGTGCATTCTGAGCCACACCAGTCCTCTCTGCTTGAAGATCCCACCAAGGAAGCAATGGCCAGTTGCCACAGGCATTTCCAGCCACAGATGCCCAATGGAAGAGAACGTGAATAGTGAAACTTGGCTAAACTTACCAAGTTCATTGCAATAATACAACTATTAAAACTGTAAATGACACCTTTGCATCAAGGGGAAAAACTCTTACAAACAAAGGGAATTTGGCAAAATCAGTTTAGGCAAGCTTAGGGATGGGAACAGAGAAGATGATTGGAATTTCTTTTCCTTTTGGGTGCAAAATTAGTAGGAATTTGCATCTCAGTAAAAAAATAATGAAGAAAAGCTCCAGACTAAGTGGATAATTAAATCTTTCTCACAGGATAATAGGAGTAAGCAAGAGAGAACGTAAAGAAAGAGGAAGAGAAGCAATCCCAAGGAAAGTTTCATCCTGAAAGTTGAGAGACAATGCTCTAAGTGAAACTCAGCACAAGTCAAACTGAATTAGAGTCTGCAAAGGAAATTAAAGCAACCAGTTAAAATGACAAAATGTTTCCTCCGCACAAAATTAAAGCAAGAAAAGAGATTATAGGTAGTACTGGGATTAAATATAATCCAGGTATGCTCTGAACTGTACAATACTTTGTTTCAGGTTTCAAGAGAAGAGAGAGCAAACGCAGGTTAACCAGTGGGAACACATATAGATAAAACTGGACCCAAACACATCACTCTGACATCTGGGACTTCATATTCTATCTTACTTGTTCAAAGCATCAGAGGAAGCTGAGCGCGTGCTGCTGCTAAGTCTCACCTTGCTTTGTGGCACACAGCATCAGGGTCTTTTGAAACTGGACTAGAATATTTGTTATAACAACTTGTAGTCATGCATCCAGCTGGAATGATGGTGATCAGAACCGTAAAGGGCATAAGAAACTGGTCACCAGGAAGCCTCCCATAGCCTTCAATAGTAGGAGTGTTAAACCAGGATCACCACTGGAACTGCTCTAGATTTGGTCTCCAGATCACTTTCATGTAATATTCCCATAATGCGAAGCAGGAGGATTCTGAGTAAAATCCCTGATGAAGCAAGGAAGAGTCATCAATGAAGGAAAACTTAACAGCACACAGGGGAAAGCGGAACAATTTTGAAGACCAGAGCACTAGTACTGGGATGGAGCTTTATGGTGCAGAGAATGAGAACGTTTGCAAGAAAAGGAAGGGGGAAGAACTTTGGTTAGAAAAACAGGCTCTGGAAAGGACTCAATGCACCAAAAGGTAAAGGAAGCCGATAGGAAGCAGGAAAAGAAAATGCCATGTTAAAACATACCTGGCAAAATACATCCAACAGAAAGAGATAATCCAGGCTGTACAAGGCCCTGATGTGACCTCTCCTGAAGTCCTTTAAACCGTCTCTCAGAGAAATGATTTCTAGCAAAGATGCAGAGAAACTGTAACGATCACTGAAGCAATGGAGAACATAGAGTACAGGGGAAGCCTAAAAGAGGACTGTTTGTTTGACCTAGCAAAATGCAAGCTGAGAGGAGAAAAGCTGTTTCAAGGGCAACATTGGCACAAGATCAAATGGAGATAACACAGCCAAGGACTGAATTTATCCTGGAAGTCTGGCGTTGCCTTCAAAGTTTCTCTCCTACAAGAGTAAAGGCAAGGAGCTACAAGACAAAACCTGGTCTCTTTGCAAGAAGCCTGCAGGAAACCTTTGGCACTGGGACAGAGAGGGCTTTGATCAGCTGGGCCATGGTCAACCTGCCTGCATGCATCAGGGTTTAGGCTCACAGCAAAGCTCCATCATGAGCTACAGTCATCTGCAGGCAGGAAGATGTGCAGTCCCCATCATCTCCGGCAAACGAGGAGCATGAGCATAGAATCATAGAGTAGTTTGGGTTGGAAAGGACCTTAACATCACCCAGTTCCAACCCCCCTGCCATGAGCAGGGATACCTCACACTAAACCATGGCACCCAAGGCTTCGTTCAACCTGGCCTTGAATACCCATTCCTCCATGGCTTTATAAACACCATTCATAACAGAAGGCTTAAGTTAACCCTGGGTATCCATATCCAGGTGAAAAATGTGTTTCGAAACCCACAATGGGACAAAGAGGAAACAAGAAGTTTTCAACAAGATTGTGAGGAATAAGCATCACCTGTGGCATGGGAAGCAACCAGCCTAATGGGAAAACCAAAGCCAAGCCAAAACCAAACTCAAACCTGCAGCTAAGACAAAGCAATTGGACTCCACAGTTCCAGAGCCCAGCTGAAAGGCCTTGCTTTCTTTCAGAGGACAGATTCTTGGTAGAAGCAAAAGATTTAAACCATATTTGGCATCCACTTTCCTTCTGCATGGGTCAAAGTTAAACAATTCGACTGGGTTGTTTGGTTTAGGAGGAACAAAATAACACTGCAGTTAAACATTTCAGGTGAGATTCCACACTGTTTCCTTTGTGTCCAGCACTTGTTCCAGATAACATCCTGCTTGGATTAAGGAAATATTCCCATTAAATCAAAAACTGTATCAAGCAGATACCACATAAAACCAACCAGCCAACCATCCAATGTAGTTTCTATAGCAAGATACCTAAAGCATGCAAATGAGGTTTCAGATTGCATCATACCCTTAGCTTTGGCACAAATCATAGGATCACAGAATAGTTTGGATTGGAAAGGACCTTAAGATCATCCAGTTCCAACCCCCTGCCATAAGCAGGGACACCTCACACTAAACCAGGCCACCCAAGGCTTCACCCAACCCAGCCCTGAACACTGCCAGGGATGGAGCACTCACAACCTCCCTGGCCAACCCATTCCAGTGCCTCAGCACCCTCACAGCAAAGAATTTCTTCCTTAGATCCAATCTAAACCTCTCCTGTTTCAGTTTGAACCCGTTCCCCCTTGTCCTGTCACTGCAGTCCCTAATGAAGAGCCCCGTTTCATTTGCTAATGCCGTATTCACTCTAGTCTCTTGTATGGGATATTTGCAAACGCTACATGTTTGAAATGAGAGGAAACGATAATTTATTACCCACATTTTTATTTCCAATGCTGCTATAAGCGTTACTAAGTATTTTTAAATGCATCCAGCTATAAAATTTATTCAAGTACCTCTGACAGAAGCGAGATTTACTGAGAGTAATTGTTAGTTCCATTGACATAATTCATGGAGATAATTCTAAAGTGTCTACCAAATGTATTTATGCATCTTTTAGTAAGAAAACGTTGAGGCCCGTGGCTTGATTCCTCCCTGCTGACTAAATCACTGTCAAATTAATGGACACTTCTGAGATCTGAGAAGAAGAAAGCCAAAATTCACTCCAAAATCAGAGCCTTTCGTTGGGTTTCTCTAACAGGCCTGAGGAAGCTGAGGGCTCACTTCTAAGAAATCAAAACCAAACACTACATATACTACAGAGACAAACTGTTCCTATTGTGGCTTCTATGGCATTCATATACCTGAAAGGAACCTCATACAGGACAGTGGCATGTACAGGAGGAGAAAACAAGACAGAAGCACAGAGCCCGCAGCCTGCTCTGGGACAAGTCTGGGATGCTCTCCTCATGTGATGTGTTTTCAGCCTTGCTATCTATTCAGTGGTCATCATCCCTTCATGGAGATGCAGTGGGCTACAGCATTTTCCCTGTGCACATCCATGTGGAAACACTCTTGCCTACAGAAATCACTTTGTGAGAGTCCTTGTTGTGAATGACTTTTAAAACAGAGCCATTTTTGGGGTTCATTTGCCAAGTAATAGTATTTATACAGCGCTGTTCATTGGAAGAGGTCAAATCACAGTTAACAAGAGACATTCAAATTGGCTCTTTGGCTCCCTTCACCTCAAAAAGAGAGGGAAAACCACAAACCAGAAGAAAGGAAATCCAGCAGGAAAGCATGAAAAGAACCATGTTTCTTTTCCAATGGAGTATAATGTGTACAAAGATGCACTGGAGCCAGACCGAGGACCAATGTGCTATTCCAGCTCCAGGCAGACCCTTACACGTTGGTGTGCACCACTGCTCACTGCTGTTCACACTCCAGCATCTTGGTGAGCAAAAGGTTCCTCATGCTCCAATACTGATAAATGCAACCATCAGAGCTGGTGATGGCAGGTGAAAACAGGCATCCCCACAAGTGAAGCATGGTACCAAGGTTCATACAATGCACCCAGACAAGAAACCTTCTTATATCACCACTGCTCTTTGCAAGATTCACTTCTAAAGGCAGGCCAAGGGCAACTTATTTGTGACACAGTGAAAAGCTTCATCTAGCAGTGCACATGTACCAGTGAAGAGGGCCTAAGCTGCTGGAAAGAGACCTGGGCACTGCAGACTGGTAGGTTATTGCAACCACAGCTGCTATTGAGCTGTAGCCAGATGCCTAGACTGCCCCAGTCACTAGGAAAGGCATTTTATGGAGCCTACTACAGCCACTCTGCCTGCATGGAGTACAAGAATCCAAAGATGCCATGTTCTTGCAGTTACTTCTTTGCAATACGATGGTGCAGGTTTAATGATCCATCCTCTCCACTCCTTTGCATTTAATGTCATAGGAAGTGCTTAATGAGGTAGCAGAGATTCCCTTAGAGGTTTCCCATCCAAATATTGACCCAACCTTGGGCCCAAAAACCAGAGCTCAGCAGCCAAGGAAACTTTGGGGTTTAGTTAATGAAAGAGCACTGACATCATCTACCCCAACCTTCTGATCTTCCAAAGCAGGAGGTTTTCATTCACTTTCCTCCCTTCCTAAAGCACAGTAGCAGCTGGTTTAAGTTAGGAATAAGCTCTTTTCAAAGTGGAGGCTCTCTCCAAGAAGACATTTTAAACCCTCACATACAATCTCTGCACATACTTTCTCTGCCATCTCCTCTCTTCCACCTTGGATTAATTAAAACCAAAAGCAAAACGCATCTATTCCATTGGAAATCAGTGGAAGCTGATGGCTTTTTACCTCTTAACACTGTATAAAGATTTAAGAGTAACAGAAGCAATAGATAATTGCCTATGGTGGCTACGCAGTCTTGTACAAGCACTTTTTGCTGCTGAGTTCTCCTGTGCCACCCCACTATACACTGACCACTGACATGGTCCAAGTGATAAATAACCTAATACAGCCCAAAAAAAAAATCAAAGGCAAAGAAAAAGAATGGGGCAGTTTTGCACAGAAAGCTGCAGATTATCCCCCAAGCATCCCTCACACCTGCAAGATAAGGCATTTCACCAGGATTAACACACTGAATTTGCAATATTGAGTCCTGAGAATGAGTTTTCAAGGCACAGCCACAGACGAGCCAGATAGGAATGGTCTCACAGGAAAATAATGGCTCATAACGCAATTCATCTCCCTGAGTAAAAGTAATAAGGATTAAACAAGACTTTTCCCAGCTTCAAATGCAATCCCCTGCAGGTTACCCTCACACCTTCCATTTCTCAACACTGGTAACAGTAATGTTTGGTTTCTAATTGCATAAACTCCTCTAGAGTATTAGCTCTACAAGAGGAAAACCCATTCAGTGACCGGCAAAAAGGGAAAAATGCTTCAGGGCAGGGCTTTTTTGTGTGTTTAAATAAAACCTTTTAACTGTTCAATAAACAACACAAGGGAAGGGGCTGGGTGCTGCCACCCCAGCCATTTGTGTCATCAATAAGCCTATACAAATTCCCTTCTCCAGGCTGCCCCAGCCCAGCTCTCTCTGCCTCCTTCCAGAGCAGAGCTGCTCCAGCCCTTGCAGCATCTCCATGGCCTCCTCTGGACTTGCCCCAGCAGCTCCACGTCCCTCTTGTGCTGTGGCCCTAGAGCTGGATCAGGGCTGCAGGGGGGCATCCTGCATCAGCTGCTTATGGTCCCTAGTTAGACACCATCCTCCCCCTTACCAGCTCAAACCACTTCACTGCAGTTCTTCCTCTGATAAACATGAATACAATGAAGTTTTAAAACCACTAAAGTTACAAAAGCTCAATGAGAAGCAAAGAGCCATCATCAAAAGCACTTCAAAGCTTGCCTCCCTATACACAGCCCCTGGAAGGTCCTGCACACACACACTAAAAAGACTCATTTTCCCCTTACTGTTCCTTTGAGCATCATCTTCCCCAGAGCTGGCAGGGCTGTGCCGGTGCTTTGCTCCTCTCTAAACACCAAATACACACATCAGAAACTTTTAATTAGGCAGAAGCTCTGGTCTCTGAGCTCCCAAAGCTGCCACATGTTGGCTTTAGGGGAATGAAGCACTCGTGGCTCCTTGGAAAAGTAGCAGGAACTGTGGGAAAGAGGAGGAACCGGAGACCTGGCAGCTCTGCCTGATGGGCAACCGCTTAACAGGTCCCACAGTTTTGAAATGAATAATTGAATTTAAATTACTTCTAAGGCTGAAATTCAAGCCTGTTTAAGGCTTTGTGTGTTATCACATGTCGCAGGACTATGGCTCCAAGTGTATTAATAGCAATTCCTGAGGCTATTAATAACTGGAGCCCAGCAGCTGATGCATGTCATCTGCCCAGTGGTCTCTGAGCACCAGCAAATGCCTGTGCCTCTTTCCAGGTACATGAGCACCAAGCATCATAAAGATGAACAGAAAAGGTGCAGAAAAGCCCTGCTGCAGTCAGCCACGGAGGCTGTGATGGTCCTAGGAGTAGAGCCCACAGCCCCAGCTTCTTTCTCCTTCAGGTTTGATTTGAAGCACCAACAGGGTGGCAAAACCCTGCACAGGCTGCTCATGAGCTCTGGGGCTTTGTGCTGACCATGCAAAGCCCAAGGGTCTGGCAGGAGCCATCTGCAGTGCCAGATGCAGGCTGCTGTGTGCAGCGATTCCCATCCTCAGCAGCAGCATCCCAAGCACAGCCTGGGGTGCCCTTGCTCCTAACTCAGTGGCAGGTTGCAGTTTCTTACATATGTTAAATTACAACCCATTATTCAGCAGAGGCAGTTTTATATACATATAAAATATACCCACACATACAGGCATGCATATGTGTGTATATATAGCTGTGCATACACATATATATATATGTATAGAATGTGTGTTATTCAGTGGCACAGTGTGCAGCAGGTGGCTGGTTCACAACTGAGGCCACTGCACCACACTCGCTGCTCCCAGCCCCATACCCAGAAACCATGAGCTATTCTGAGTGCCCAGCTCTGCTTTCCTTTCATCTGCCTTTTGGGCTTCTCAGATTCACATTTTTGAGACTTCTTCTGAAACATTAATACATGTTTCATATAGCCAGTCTGACCATGAGCACACACAGCAGGGCTGGGCTTTTGCTGGGATCACTTAGGTATTTATCACCTAATCAAATGACATGCTTTTATCTGAGGTTCCAGCTTCCCAACTGGTATAAATTGATTTATGTCTGCACATCTGAACTGGGCAGAGGCCAACTTCATTCTCTACCCTGGGCCATTTGGTCCCAACAATTCCTGCTGTGGGGCAGCATCAGCTTTTAATGTGGCCACCTAATCCATGGAGAAAAAAAGGTATTTGCTGCAAAAACCTTCATGGATGCCATTTGATGTGCGGTTGTTTGTGCACAGGTATTGCTAGCTGGTGGCCCTACAGATCTGAGTACAGAGGAAGACAACTATCATCCCCTGCAAGGCCACGTAATGTAGTTAAACCCAACACTAAAGGGTGATTCCCTGAAAGGGTGCTGAGGCGCTGGCACAGGGTGCCCAGAGAAGCTGTGGCTGCCCCATCCCTGGCAGTGTTCAAGGCCAGGTTGGACACAGGGGCTTGGAGCAAGCTGCTCCAGTGGAAGGGGTCCCTGGATGGAACTGGATGAGCTTTACAGTCCCTTCCAATGCAAACCCCTGTGTGATTCTATGAAGACAGCATTGAGAGTTCAATAATGGCTTCTTATCTGCTGGACAGACTAGGGAATCTAATGGCATTAATGACAGCTTGAAACTCAACCTCTTACTGAGCAATTTCTCTCCTCCCTAAACCCATACTTCCTCACTATCACCATGGAACATAAGAGTGCATGGTCTGACCACAGGTCTCTTGCAGAATCTCATTTCTCCTCTTGGGCCCTCCTCTTCACACAATAGGACAGCCACCCAGTGGGTGGAAAAGTGAATTAGAACACCAGCACACTCATTAAATTGCATTCTGCTCCCATTCTGCAGAAGTTATGACTGGCAGCACATGTGCAAGTCAAGACAATCTGTATCTTCCAGCAAAATCATCTCCCTGTCCGAATCATCACTAAACTGATTTCCTATTGCAATTAAAGATGCTGCCAGCAAATATTAATGCAGACTCCAAAAGATTTCAGGTATTTTAAGGCTAAAGTTGGTTTAATGACTATGCTCTGATTCAGTACATTTTTCTGCAGTCATTTAAAGCAAGGCTTTACCTATCTTGGTTTCCTCTCCATTCCTTAGCCTCCTTAACTAGTCATTGCATAGAATAGAATCATTGAATCCTTTCAGTTAGAATAGACCTCTAAGATCATCAAGTCCAACCTTTAACCTGGCACTGCCAAGCTCACCACTCAGCCATGTCCCCAGGTGCCACATCTATATGCCTTTCAAATCCCTCCAGGGAAGGCAACTCCACCACTTCCCTGGGAAGATTGTCCCAACCCTTGAGGTTCCATAGGACAGCCATGCATTTCAATGGAGTTTCAGAACGTCCCAGAACTTGGGGCAGAAATTGACCTTCAAATTCCTGGATTTGAGCAGAAAGATTTCATTCCCTCCCCAGGGAGGTTTGGTACCTGTGCAGACGGGTCTCTACCTTACGCTTCTCAAGAGAAATAAGAAGCTCTCCATTTAACAGAGTAATTTAGTTAAACTGCTCCGGTTTTTAATATTGCTATTTAAATACAGTAACTGGAGCCTCCATTTTTATGGATGTCAGGAGAAACATCAGTTCCAAGTTAGACGCAAACCACAGAGGAAGTATTTTCATTTCCAGCGTACAGCTTTCCTCCTAACCTGAAATAATGATTTGAGCTTGGTTGTACTCCCAGAAGCCATGAAGTCTGCAGGGCTCTGAAACATTAATTTACCAGGAGGTGTGAGGGAGGTAAGACAGCGTACCCTCTGTATCTGCTCCATCTCTGAAATTAAGAGGCTCTCCTGTAGGAAAGGTGCTTTAATGATCTCGCCCTCTTTTTTTAACTTAATGAACTTCAGGAATGTCTCTTTATGCTGTATTTATGTCTCTTTATGCCGTATTTACATCTCTTTATGCTACAATTCAGGTTTTTAAAACCAGATTACTAATTAAAGTCAAGCACCACAAAATACGTCCATATTCTCAGGAGCAGAGAGCTGTGGTGTGAGGTTCTCCAATTAACAAGTGCAAGGATGTTAGCCATTAAGCAAGAAAACATAGCCCTGAAAACATAGACCGGTTTCTCTGTGGCTCCCATACCAGCAACCACAAACATGCTCAGCCCTGGTTAGCAATTTGCTGGTGCACAAGCCTAAAACCAACCCAGCTCTTCCCTCTGCATGCACTGTCTACAATGCAACAACATGAACATCAGCCCAGAGTGCAAATGTGTCATCCATAAGGTGGTTATTTCTTCACCTAAAGGTTATTCAGGCATTGGAACAGGCTGCCCAAGGCAGTGGTGGAGTCACCATCCCTGGAAGTGTTCACAAACCATGTAGATGTGGTCCTCAGTGACATGGTTTTGGCAGTGCTGGGGAATGGTTGGACTTGATGTTAAAGGTCTTTTCCAATCCCAGTTGATTCTATGGTTCCATTTTATTCTTTTACACTAGTGCCACAGTTTACAGAAGTTGGATTGGGAAGACAAATGGAGTCTTTGCTCATAGAACCACAGAATAGTTCGGGTTGGAAAGGACCTTAAGATCATCCAGTTCCAACCCCCCTGCCATAAGCAAGGACACTTCACACTAGGCCATATCACCCAAGGCTCTGTCCAACCTGGCCTTGAACACTGCCAGGGATGGAGCACTCACAGCCTCCCTGGGCAACCCATTCCAGTGCCTCAGCACCCTAACAGGAAGGAATGTCTTCCTTATATCCAATCTAAACCTCCCCTGTTTAAGTTTGAATCCATTACCCCTTGTCCTAT